>JADRCD010067237.1:0-12051 GCA_019843815.1 Montemys delectorum | reverse complement strand
GGGTCATTCTTCCTATATTCCAAACTTCTGGGCTAATAACCACTTATTAGAGAATGCATACCATGTGTGATCTTTTGTGATTGGGTTACCTCACTCAGGATGATACTCTCCAGATCCATCCATTTCCCTAAGAATTTCATAAATTCATTGTTTGTTTATAGCTGAGTAGTACTCCATTGTGTAGATGTACCACACTTTCTGTATCCATTCCTCTGTTGAGGGACATCTGGGTTGTTTCCACTTTCTGGCTATTATAAATAAGGCTGCTATGAACATGGTGGAGCATATATCCTTATTACATGATGGAGCATCTTGTGGGTGTATGCCCAGGAGTGGTATGGCTGGGTCCTCTGGTAGAACTATGTCCAATTTCCAGAGGAACCGCCACACTGATTTCCAGACTGGTTGTACCAGTTTGCAATCCCACCAGCAGTGAAGGAGTGTTCCTCTTTCTCCACAACCTCTCTAGCATCTGCTGTCACCTGAGTCTTTTATCCTAGCCGAACTGGATGGTTCTTGATACCTTACCAACGGTGACATGAAAACATCATCCCAGCTCCAAAACCTTTGATCTACAATGGTGACTTGTAGAGTGTCCTAGTGTAGTACTGTGACACAGCTTATAGAGGTTATCAACCAATGTCTGGTTACATATAAGACATTGATGACACCAAATAAGATTCTGCTATTCTCATTAATCAGTGCCATGCATGGCCATTTTCAAATAATCTTTCTCCTGAAGAAAATGGGGAGACTCAGAGCTGCATAATATATAGAGGTAGAGAGACTGTGCAGCACTCAGTCCTAATGGGATGCCTCCATGAACTCCCCCACCCCCATCTCTCTAAGCTCAGAGAACCATGATGATGAGGAGACAAAAAAAATTGTAAGAACCTGAGGTTATGGAGTATAGCAAGGAAATAAGACCATCTTATCACAGCAGGATCCTAGCTCATTTACTCACAGAGACTCTGGGACAGGCATAGGGCCTATACAGATTTGAGTCCACTTGGGGACCCGGTACTGACATAGAAAATGGGTACAACCCCTTATCTGAAATCTGGAAGTAATCTCTAATAGATATCCATGCTCACATGAAAAATTAGTTTTCTCCTATGGAGTCTCACTGGTATTACATTACAAACTACTCTCAAAGACTCCTATGCCAAGCAGCAGATGGTCGACACAAAATGAGCTCAGTACCATATTTTTTTAGGTTCTTATCTCATAATGCTTTGTCATATATTTTTAATTTCCTTACAGTTCATATGGTGATTTTTAGTTTTATGTTCTTAGAGGATTTATTCATCTGCGATTATGTTTTTTTTGTTATATCTTTGACTGCTCTTCTTGTTTGTGTGTTTGTTTTATCTTAATCTGTTTTATATTTTAATCTTATTTTACTATTATAATTACTTATTATTATTTTACATGCCTCTGAGGAGAGAGAGAGAAAGAAAGAAAGGGTGTAGATTTGGGTGGATTGGGAGATGGGAGGATCTAGGAGAATTTGAAGAAGAGGAAATTGTAATCAGAACACAATGTATGAAAAGAAAATTGGTTTTAAGGAAAAAAGGGGAATTACCTTAACAACTCAAAAAAAAAGACTAACACAAGGTTAGTATGTATTATTGAACATAAATTATTAATTTTGATTTAAAGTAAAATTTTAATTGGAAGATTTCTAACAAATATGGGAAAACATGGAAAATAATATATTTGGAATAATAATTCAAAAATACTGATGATTTTACTTTTTAAATGAACAGTAATTTTATGAGTATATATTTTTATTGTGCTTCCAAAACATTTTGCCATTTGGAATCTATCTTTCAACTTCTAGAACAGAGGCAGCCTGACTTGATCAGTAATAGCAAGTCTGCTGGATTTATTCCATTATTTCTCTGTCCAAGGTGAGCTCAATTGCTTAAACAGCCCAAAAGCAGAGGTAGTCACGAAATCTATTTTCTTCATCTATAGAGCAAGGGTTCATTTCCTCATCTTCAATATACATCTTATTTACTCAATGGCTTGAAACTCGGGAAAGACTTTACTGCAGGAAAAAAAAAGTAAAATTGTCAGTGCTATGTAGCTGGATTGGTAACTTTGAAGTGAAGAAAGAGATGTGTTTCTCCAGCTGCTTTCCACAATAATCACCCATGATGCACTGCACTTCTAAAGTTAATAATCAAGTCATAGCTTCAGTTTCTACTCTGAAGCCAGGGCATTAGTCTACTATTTTCCTTTGAGTTCCACCAATTTCAGATTTAAGCAAGTATTCCTTTCTGTCTCTACTAGAGAGGAAATGGGGACTTTTTTTTAAAAAAAAAAAATTGTAAAGGAATGACTCTATCCCAAAATATAGATTACTTCTGAGGTTACCATATATAACACATATTCAGTTTCAGGCTTCTACCTAATATTCACATACAAACAGTTAAAAATAAACCTTGGAAAGGTTTGCAATTATGACATACAGCTTTCCATATTCAGTGTATTCCTGTAGGCCAAGAGTAAGTCAAGCACAGAAAGGAAGGGACAAAGTGGATTCAGGCTGGCATCTTCTCTCTTTATCAGGAATTCATGTGAGTGAATCATAAATATCAGAACCCTTCTGTACTGGCTGGTTTTGTGTGTCAACTTGACACAGGCTGGAGTTATCACAGAGAAAGGGGAGAGTGGGGAAGTGCCTTCATGAGATCCAGCTGTGGGACATTTTCTCAATTAGTGATCAAAGAGGGAGGGCCCATTGTGGGTGGTGCCATCCCTGGGCTGGTACCATCCCTGGTAGTCTATGGGTTGTATAAGAAAGCAAGATGAGCAAGCCAGGGGAAGCAAGCCAGTAGGTAACATCCCTTCACAGCCTCTGCATCAGCTCCTGCTTCTTGACGGGCTTGATTTCCAACGCTGACTTCCTTTGGAGATGAACAGCATTGTGGAAGTGTATGCTGAATAAACTCTTCCCACCCCAGCTTGCTTATTGGTCATGACGTTTGTGCAGGAATAGAAACCCTGACTAAGGAACCTTCTAAAAGCACTTGATTCGTAAAGTCACTTTGCTGTCCATTAGAGTTAGCAATTTTCTTGTTTATAGATTTAGAATGGATCCCTAGGTAGGGTACTCTCTGGATGGCCTTTCCTTCAGACTCTGCTCCAATCTTTGTCCCTGCATTCCCTTTTGACAGGTGAAATTCTGGGTTAATATTTTTGATGTGAGTGGGTGGCACCGTACCTCAACCCAGGGCCATGCCTATTCAATGGAAATAATCTCTACAGGTTCTAGCTCTCCTTTGTTGGGTATTTCAGCTAATGCCCTCCCTGTTGGGTCCTGGGAACCTCTTGAGTCCCTAGCATCTGGAACTTTCTAGCGGCTTTCCCCAGTTCCCCTGCTCCCCGACTGCTACATACCTCCTATCAAATTCTTGACAAGAGACTACCCCACCTAGGGATCCATCCCATCTATGACCTCAAACCCAGACACTATTGCTGATGACAAGAAGTGCTTGCTGACAGGAGCCTGGTATACCTGCCCCCTGAGAGGCTCTCCCAGAGCCTGACCAGTACAGATGCAGATGCTGTAGCCAATCATTGGACTGGGGTGGGGAGAACCTGAATGGAGAAGTTAGAGCAATGACTGTAAGAGCTGAAAGGGTTTACAACCCCATAGGAAGAACAACAATATCAAGCAACCAGACCCCCCCCCCAAAGTTCCCAGGTATTAAACCACCAACCAAATAGTACCCATGGAGGGACACATGACTCCAGCTAAATATGTAGCAGAGGATTGTCTTATCTGTCATCACTGAGAGGGAAGCCCCTTGATCCCGTGAAGACTAGATGTCCCAGCATAGGGGAATTCTAGGGCACTGAGGCAGGAGTGAGTGGGCAGGTTGGGGAGCACCCTCATAGAGGCAGGGAGAGGGTATGGGGGGTTTTGTAGGGGAAACTGGGAACATCTAAAATGTAAATAAATAAAATAACCAATAAAAATGAAAAATAGATTTAGAATGATTGAGAAGGTTTTGTTATTATAAATTACTATACAGTACTCATAATAAAATTCTACAAATTTGAATTGCTTCTTTATATTATCTGTTGTGGAGTGACAGTTTCAAATGGCTTAATTTGATCATGTCATCTAACACTTATGTGCTACCAAAGTATTTCTCCCAAAGTATTATCTTACATTTATATAAGCAAGTTATCAACATGTACATTTGACATTTTAAAAAAAATTATTTATTAATTATCTAGAGATCCTTAAAGAGAAAATGAATAAATACTTAAATTCAGAAAAACTCAAAACAGTAAAGGAAATAAATAAAACTGTTCAAGACCTGAAATTGGAAATAAAAACAATTTTAAAATAACTCAAACTGAAGGAATTCTGGAAATGAAAATTTAGAATTTTGAACAGGAAGTACAGAGGCAACCTTCATCAACATACTACAAGAAATGAAAAAGAAAATCTTAGGCACTAAATATAAGATAAAAAAAGTTGACACATCAGTCAAAAATGTTAGTATAAAAACTTATTAACATATCAGTCTAAAAAGCTCCTAACATACAACACCAGAAAATCTGAGACTGTATGAAAAGACCAAACTTAAGAATAATAGGAATAGAAGAAGGAGAAGAATTCTAGCTTAAAGAAATTGTTTTCAACAAAAACAGGAGAAGAATTCTAGCTTAAAGAAATTGTTTTCAACAAAAACATAGAAAAAAATGTTCATAATGTAATGAAGGAGATGCCAATAATGGTTAAAAAAAAAAAATCATACAGAACACCAAAATGTATTAGACCAGAAAACAAAGTCTCCTTGCCATATTCCACTATACATTCTTAACAAAAATAACATTAAAAGAGCAAAAGAAAAAAGATGAAATAGTATATAAAGGAAGATCTATTAGAATTATGCATGACTTCTCAATGTAGACTTTAAAAAAACAAGAGCCTAGATAGATGTGCTATAGACTCAAAGACAATATAGAATCCATCCTAGAATATGATACCTAGCAAAACTTTCAATTACTGTAGATGGAGAAAACAAGATATTCCATCATAAATTTAAATTTATGAGTATCTCCACAAATCCAGTTGTGCAGAAGATGCTAGAATTAAAACTCCAATCTAAAGAGGTATGCTATACCCATGAAAACCAGAAAGTAAAATCTCACTAAAATTCAAAGAAGGGAAACATATGAACACATAAATACACTCTTGCAAACCATGACTAACACCACTACCACCAACAACAAAAATGATAAGAATCACCAATCATTGGGCATTACTATATCTCAATATCTATGGTTGCAAATCTCCAATAAAAAGATACAGTCTAACAGAGTGGATGTCAAAACAGCATCCATCCTTCTTTTGTATTCAAGAAAAATACCTCAACATTGATGATAAATATTACCTCAGAGTAAAGGGTTGGGGAATGATATTCCAAACTAGGTATAGACATTTTAATATTAAAAAATACTTCACATCAAAGCTAATCAAAAGATATAGGGAAAGACATTGTATACTCATCAAAGGAAAAATCTGTCAAATGATATTTTAGTTCTTAGTATCTATGCATCAAACACAAGGACACACTAATTAGTAAAACCAATTCTACTATAGCTTAAATCAAATGACAGTGGGATAATTCAGTTCTCACCAATAGAAACACTGTTAAGACAAAAACTGGATAGAGAAATACTAGACCCAAAAGACGTTATAATCCAAGTAGACCTAAAACACAGTTTCAGAACCATTCACCCAAATGCAAAACAATATACTGTCTACTCTGAACCTCATGGAACTTCCTCCAAGATTGACCAAATACTATGACAAAAATCAAGCCTCAAAAATTACAAGAAATTTGAAGTGACTCTCGGCATATCATCAGACTACTTCAGATTAAAGTTGGATAGCAACAATAGCAACAAAAGAAAGCATACAAACTCATGGAAACTGGACAACTCTCCACTGAAGGAAAATTGTGGAAAACCATAAATAATGAAATTAAAGACTTCCCAGAATTTGATGAAAATGAATATATACCATAAACAAGCTTTTGGGATACAATGAAAACAGGACACAAAGGAAGGTTTATAGAATTAAAAGCTTATATAAAAAAGTTAGAGAAGTACAGCAGCCTTGAGGTATGCTCTGACACTTTTGTGTTCTATATTCTGGTTCCACACCTCTAACCACAACCCCAGACAACCTCAGCCATCAGTGCCACCAAATGAGACCTCTTCCCCCAATCTCCTGCCTGCCTGCTCCTCTGGGCAAACCCAGCAGTGACTAGTTCTGCCTTGTCCCTTCTGCATTCCATTTCTGTTGCCACAGCATCTACATCATGGAACCCTGCTGCTGCCCAGGACAGAGGCCTGCAATTATCAGGGACTACTAGCTCCACCTGCATCTCGGGAGGCCTGCCTCCAACCTGGATAACTAACATCCTGAAGCCATCAGTGCCTACAGCTCTGCCTACATCCATGGAAGCCTGCTACCCCTAAGGACAACTAGCTTTCCCAACAATCCCAGAGGTCTGCTGGCTTCAGTGACTACCAGGCCTGCTGACATTATAGACAACCAGATGCAGTATAAAAACACAATCAACAAAAGACAGGGGAATATGGTGCCACCAGAACACAAGCAGCCTACTATAGCAAGCCCTAAATATCCTAAAACAATTGAGTTCCAAGAAAATGACATTAAATCGAAATTTATGAAGATGATAGAGTCTTTTAAAGAAGAAATGAATAAATGCTTTAAAGAAATGCAAGAAAATATAATCAAACAGTTTGAGGCCTTTAAAGATGAAATGAATCAATATAAAGAAAATACAGGAAAATACAATAAACAGGTGAAAGAATTGAATAAGATTGTTCAAGGCCCTAAAATGAAAATAGAGTTAATAAGGAAAACACAATCTGAGGTAATTCTGGAGATAGAAAACCTAGGAAAGAGTACAGGAAGTATGGACACAAGAATCATAGACAAAATACAAGAGATGAAAGAGAGAACCTCAGGTGTAGAAATTACCATGGAAGACATTGGTCCATCAGTCCAAGAACATGCTAAAGGTAAAAAGTTCCTAATCCAAAACATACAAGAAATTTGGAACACTATGTAAATACCAAACCTAAGAAAAATAGGAATAGAAGAAGACTCTCAACACAAAAGCTCAAAAAATATCATTGACAAATTGTAGAAGAATATTTCCATAACCCAAAGAAAGAGATACCAAAAAACCACACAAGAAACTTAGAGAACACTAAATAGAGTGGACCAAGAAAGAAAATCTCCTGCTACACAATAATCAAAAACACTAAATGTACAGAACAAAGAAAGAATATTAAAAGCTGCAAGGGATAAAGGCCTAGTGAAATATAAAGGGAGACTTATTAGAGTTACACCAGCCTTCTCAACAGACACATTAGAAACCAGAAAAGCTTGGGCCGATGTTTTACAGTCTCCAAGAGATCGCAGAAGCCAGCCTAAATATATCCTGCAAACCTTTCAATCTCTATAGATGGAGAAAACAGTATAATCCTTGAAAAAACAAAATTTAAACTATATCTTGCTACTATTTCAACCATGTTAGATTGGCGGGTCTCGTCAGAACATAACCACACTAGGCCCAAACAGTTCCACCTGTAAGAGGTTTAATTGAGAGGGAGAAAAGGGGAAGTGGTGCGGAAAGATAGGAGGGGGACAGAGAGAATGATGGAGGAATATTCCCCGTATATATATGGGTTGTGATGTAGCAGCCACAAGTAAAGGTGGGCGGAGAGCCCAATGGATTCTGGGAATATGGTGGCTGTTGCCCTGGTAACAGGTCTGTGGACCCATCCATGCATCACCACAGGCTTTGAATGTCCTGATGCTAACAAACCTCACAGAGGCTGAATGAAACACACACACACACACAGCCTTTATATTTTAATATACCTTAATCAGCACAATCGCTGGACTACTTCCCAACCTCCATGCACTTAATCCATCTCCTGCTTATAATCCTGATTTAACACTTATTAAATTCTATATTATACTTTGGCTACCTGGACCCAGATGAGTTTCTAAACAGAACACAAATAGCACAGGCTCTAAGAATAACAATGAATAAATGTGACTTTGTGAAACTGCAAAACTTCTGTAAGACCAAGGAGACAATCAGACAAAACGGCAACCTATAGAATCAGAAATCATTTTTTAAACTATCATCACATCCAATAAAGGACTAGTATCCAAAATATAAAAAGTATCCCAACAAATAATCCAATTAAAAATGGGATACAGCTCTAACCATAAAATTATCAATAGAAACATCCTAAATGGCCAAGGAACACTTAAAGAAATGTTCAAAATCATGGAAATGCAAATCAAAACTACTTTGAGATTCCATGTTATACCTGTCTCAATGGCTAAGATAAAAATCACAAGTGACAGCTCATGCTGGCAAGGATGTGGAACAAGAGGAATACTCCTCCATTACTAATTTGTAAAGTCACTATGGAAACCAATAATTAGTTCCTCAGATTTTGGAAATTGATCTACCTCAAGACTAAGCTATACTATTGGCATCTGCCAAAGGGGCATTCCATCCTACAAGAGGCACATTCTTTGGAGCTTCATTGATACTTGCCAGAAACTGGTAACAACCTAGATGACTCTCAGTAGAGGAATGGATAAAGAAAATGTGGCAAATTTACTGTTGGGCCATATTTGGCTCTGGTTTGGGCCCTGAGGACAAACTGGAGCCTGGCTCGAGTTTTGAAAACTGTCTCAGTCACTTCCATACTAGAGTGACTCAGTGTGACCTGCTTAAGCCTGCCTTTGCCTAGCTACTGCTGACAGACTAACTTTATTGGCTCTGTCAGTCACCCTATACCCATCATCACCTTTCTCCTCCCCCTACTGTCATCTCACCTCAGTAAAAACCCTACCTCCTCTCTCAGCCCTTTATAAAGAAAAGATCCATACAATGAAACCAGTTCTGGCTTTAACAGACTACCAGCTCTGGGTAGTTATTTTCCAGATGACAGGAGACAAGCTGCAACATTCACCATCATGCTCAGCCCCAGAGAGACTCAACAGGACTGGGGTCTCTCCTCTCAGCCTGGACTTGCTGGGGGAGAGACAGTAGTTTACAAAATGGGGTAATACTCGGCTTAAAAAGTGAAATCATAAAAATTCCAGGCAATGGGACAGAACTCATTCTGATTGAAGTAACCCCTCCAATAAAGACAATTTTGCACACATTCACTCATACCTGGATATTAGCCATTAAGTAAATTATAACAAAGCTACAATCTGTAGATTCAGATTAGGTTAGGTAAAGAAAATGGGCATGGATGGACACATGGATAGGAAACTAGAATAGATTTTACAGGTACAGGGAGATGGGGGGTAGAGTGAGAGACTATAGGAGTAGATGGTTGCAATTGGAGGGCATTAGTGGGGTAGCTTAGAAACTTAGTTCATAGAAAGTTTCTTTAATCTATGAAGGTGGTTCATTCTAATGAAGGCTCCTAATAATGGAGAATACAAAGTTTCGATTGTCTGTCTCTTATAACTAGGCAAGGCTTCCAATGCCACTTGGTTATATTCAAGTGGTTTGTTGCACAGGGTCCAATTGAAATCCTCAAGCAGTTACCAAGACAAAGCATTGCTCTCTACAAACTGAATATTATTGGCCCATTGCCCGGGACTATACCAACACAATTCATTAAATGTGGAGAAGCTGATATCTGAATGGAGATCTTACTCCTATGTTATAGTATCTTTGAAAACTACTGCAAAAGAAATGTGGATGTCAACCTGTCACAAAACCTACATTCTGACCCGCCAGCAAAGTATGCGAGGGCAATGGTGGGAAAGAATTTGTGGGAGTAACCGTCAATGTCTGATCTGACTTAAGACCTACTTTCAGAGAAGGAACTCATACCAATACTGCTTGGATAACAGAGAACAAGAGACTATTACTTTAGTAACTTTGTGCGACTCCTCACTATTAGAACAACTGAGTTTCCGTTTATAAGAAACATTTATGAGAAAGCATAAGGCTTTCTCTTAGGACTCTTCTATCTGTTGGGTTGTCATGTCCAACTTTAATATGATTGTTTCTGTTTCATTTTACTATGTTTAATTTGTCATATTAGATTGTTATCTCTTCGAATCCTATTCATTTCAAGTGAGAGACAGAAATGGAGTGGTGTTATGGGAATTTAAAAACATGAATCTACCCCAAACTCGCATTCCTGCCGTGCCATGTTCTTGAGCCAGTAAGGACTGGCATCACCAAGTCTTGATCAGCTCTTATTATTCCCTCCCAGCTAAAAACATCTCGCTTACATGCAACTCTTTACACACCCCCACAATCATTTATCTAAATAGTGCCTAAGACCCAGTAAGTAAGCAAGACTCTTAAGGCCTTAATATCCAATCAGATTTATATAATAATAAAATTACAATTTACAAGATGCCAATAGAATAATTTCAGAACCAAATAATAAAGATAATATTCTAACCTAATTGATCTATTTTGTAAAAACTTTTGCTTGGTTGTATAACCTCATGGGGTCTGGCTCGTCCTCATAGCTGTCTACATGATGACTACTATCTCTCCTCCTGCTCCTCTGACCTTTTTCCTTCTCCAGCTCTAGCTCCACCCTTCTATTCCTGTCCAATCAAAGGCCTGTCACTGCCCTAATGTGATTAGACAGAGAAAATGCTGTAGCAGAGTGGTTCCAGAAGAGCGAGGAGGTGGGAAATAACTGGGAGCAGTTAATGGAGGGTAAACTATAGTTAGGATATATTATATGAGAAAAGATTTCAGTAAAGAAGAAGTAAAATAAATAAAATAAAATGGTATTAAAAGCATGTTACATACTTTATTATTGGTCTACTACCTTACATAAAACATGACCTATGTTTAATATATAATGGTGATAGAGAGTTTACTCATGTTCGTTCCTTAACTTTCTATTTTAAATATAATCTTTATTCAATAGTAGTGGTTCCTTTGACCATCATATGTGTTGTCTTGACTATAGTAACAATTAAATAAGTAGATTGGAAATTTATCACAAAATGAAAATTAATGCTCTCATTTCAAAGATATATCACTTGTTCATACAGCCACACCTGAATTCGAGATCTATTTTGCAAGCATCTGAAGATAAGGTTGATGGGCTGCACCATCACCTTCTGCACCTTCTGGTCCTGGCCCCGATACGCCTTGGTGGAAGTCACAAATTTGAAATTTGCTGGTCCTGAATTAATACTGGAAATCAATATTACTCATGTACTCTCTATCTATGCAAGATTTTCTTTCTGACAATGTCTGAAGCTTGTTTCTTCTAGTTATAATTTACCACTACATTAAAGCATTCCTATAACAATCAGAAAGAAACAATTTAACTGGAGAATTATAGGCTTTAGTCCAAGGAACATAACCTTATGTTGAATGAACATAGAATGGCCATGCCCACATAACTACATATGGTAAATCCTGTAATGAATGATCCACAGATGATATTACTTTGTATCTGGAAAGCACACAATTATTCAGAAAGAGAAGAAATGGAAAATTGAAGGCCAGAAAAGATGGTGAGATCTGGTGTAAGAAATTATAATGATTAAATACAACTAAGTATTAATTTGGGTGCTCTCATATTAAAGTTGTCAGCTGAGGAAAGAAAACTACTAATGACTACTCCAACTAATTACAGAGAGCTAATTCACTCAAAGAGGACTTTGGCATTAAACGTGGCACCCTAAAATGGCATCCTTTTAAACATGTCACAAAGCAAAGGTATAATTTCCTTACCAAATAAACTATAGTTGCACCAGGACTCTGTTAATGATCTGTAGTCTTAAAGCTCTAAATCCAAGGAAATCGTAATTACATACCAGCTAAAATTCTATTTCATAATTGTTGAGAAAATCTCTAGAGTATGTAGGTTTCTGATTTAGCTGATAGAGATAACAGATGTCTTTACTATGCCTCTCTCTCTCTCTCTCTCTCTCTCTCTCTCTCTCTCTCTCTC
>JADRCD010067234.1:0-10655 GCA_019843815.1 Montemys delectorum | reverse complement strand
ACACACACACACACACACACACACACACAAACTCACTTTACACCATCAGATTAAGAATATCTTATGTGTAGGTTTTGAGACAGTCCTTGGAAATATCTTAAGTATTAGGAAAAACATATGGTGTACTATTTTTTTTTTTTTTACCAAAGTCAGTTTTTAAAGGAAAAAGTTAAACAAGTTTATAGGCTTTTAGATGACAACTCATAGTATAATCCTTTCAGCTTTAGAGTAGTGGTCAATTTGGAACAATAGTTTGGAAAAACATAAAGGTCTATTTATTTCTGAATATTGGCAGTGAGGTGGAGGGAGGTAATATCAGAAAGTTTTTAGACAGATATGCATATTTAAATTGGAACTAAGAATTTCTCTGAAAGCATTATAAACATTGTTTTCTAATCACAGCATCTAGGAAGTAGAGGAAAACAATCTCTGTGATTTGAAGACCACTCTTGTCTACATAACAAGTTCCAGGACATTTAGAGCTACATGGGGAGAACATACATGTATCAAAAAAATATATTGAAATGTACAGTTGCAATGTAAAATGTCTAATATTTACCGCAATCAAGTGAAGATATTTAGAAATGCACCCAGCCTCCCAGATAAAATATATTGGAGGTGTCTGTATGTGAGCTGGTGAGTGAAAATTATAGTAAGTAGAAGGAGAAGTTGTATTTTTGAGAATAGAGGAAGAGCTTCTGAGGTCCATAAAGAAGTGAAAGAATGGCAGAAAAATAACAAAATAGAGCACCAAGAGGCAATCCAAACACAAGCTCAAGGATTTCATTTTGGCATTGGTAGTGAAAATGCAAGCAACATCCATGTGGTAAGCTTTTTAATTTTTTCAATTTTTTTTTTTTGCAGTTTATTTGAAATTTAAAAATAAACTTGGCTTTTAAATAGTCTGGTTTCCATTTATTTTTATTAGATGTTTTCTTTATTTACAATATCTCCTTTCCCAGGTTCTCCTCAAAAAACAAAAACAAAAATAAAACTAAAACAAACCTCTGTTCCCTCCCCCCTCCCCCTGCTCAACACCCCACCCCTTCCTGCTTCCTGGCCCTGGCATTCCCCTACACTGGGGCATAGAGCCTTCACAGGGCCAAGGGCCTCTCCTCCCATTGATGAACAACTTGGCCATACTCTGCTATACATATGCTGCTGGAGCCATTAGTCCCACCATGTGTACTCTTTGGTTGGAGTTTTAGTTCCTGGGAGTTCTGAGGGTACTAGTTAGTTCATATTGTTGTTCGTCCTAAGGAGCTGCAAACCCTTCAGCTCCTTGGGTCCTTTCTCTAGCTCCTTCATTGGGGACCCTGTATTCAGTCCAATGGATGGCTGTGAGCCTCTACTTCTGTATTAGTCAGGTACTGTCAGAGCCTCTCAGGAGATAGCTATATCAGGCTCCTGTTATCCAGCACTTGCTGGCATCCACAATAGTGTCTAGATTTGATGACTGAATATGGGAAGGATTCCCAGGTGGAGCAGTCTCTGAATTGTCTGGTTTTTAAATTCAATTTACATTGGTGGTAAGCTTTAAAAGTGAAGAGCAGCACTACGTTCAGGAGAGGTGTACCTCTCTTATAAGCCTTATTCTGTACTATTCACAGTTGGTAAGTTATAAAACCAACCTTGGTGTCTACCATCAGAGATATAAATAAAGGAAATGTGATACATATGCACAATGGAATTTTATTAAGTTATAAAGAATGAACTTATGTCATTGGCAGGAAAATAGATGGGACTGGAGATAATCATATTAAGTGAACTTTGTTTTAGACAATATCACATGTTATCTTTCATTGTTAAGTCTTAAAATTTGGTTAGATACATAAAAACACATATATAGAAGACATGAAAGTAGACACAGGTTTTAACCCAAGGACTCAGGTGAGATCTGCCATTTTCTCTCTGGTGACTTTCTAAGGTTGGACCAGCCGGGAGGCACAGGCCTCACAAGTTGTGCAGGGCAGCAGGGACAGGATCCTCTCAGCCTCCAAGTGAAGGCTGTGGATCCACAACCCTCTCTGTCCCTTACTTGCAAGTAGAGAGCCTCCCTTCAGGGAGTGCTTTAACACAGAGACTCAGGCAGGACCAGCTGGGAGGCACAGGACTCACTAGTCACATAGGGCAGCAGGGACAGGATCCTCTCAGCCTCCAAGTGATGGCTGTGGATCAGCAACTCTCTCTGTCACTTCCCGACAAGGGGAGAGCCTGCCTTCACGGGGAGCTTTAACTCAGGGACTCAGGTGAGATCTACCATTTCCTCTCTGGTGACTTTCTAAGGTGGGACCAGCCAGGAGGCACAGGCCTCACAAGTTGCAGAGCAGCCTGGTCAGGATCCTTTCTACCTCAGACCATACCTAGGAGGGACAACAGACCCACAGCCCTCTTTGCACCTTTCCTACAAGCAGAGAGCCTGTCTCTAGGGTGTGCTCTGACTCCAGGACTCAGGAAGGACAACTGATCCACAGCCATCTGCACCCGGGTTTTACCAGAGGAGAGCTGATCTCCCAGAAGTACTGACATAGGCTTACAGACCCATAGGAGGAACAAGCTCTAGTCAGAGACAGCAAGAACATCTAACACCAGAGATCAACAGACAGCAAAAGGCAAACACAAGAATCCTACCAACAGAAACCAAGACTACTTGGCTTCATCAGAACCTATACTCCCACCACAGGAAGTTCTGGATATCCCAAAACACCGGAAAAGCAAGATTTGGATCTGAAATCATACCTCACGATGGTGCTAGAGGAATTTAAGGGGGACATGAATAACTCCCTTAAAGAAATACAGGAGAACACAGGTAAAGAGGTGCAAGCCCTTAAAGAGAAAACACAAAAATTCCGTAAAGAATTACAGGAGATCACTAGTAAACAAGTAGAAGCCCTTAAAGAGGAAACACAAAAATCCCTTAAGGAATTACAGGAAAACACAAACAAACAGGTGAAGGAATTGAGCAAAACCATCCAGGATCTAAAAATGGAAGTAGAAACAATTAAGAAATCACAAAGAGAGACAACTCTGGAGTTAGAAATCTTAGGAAAGAAGTCAGGAAACATAGATGCAAGAATCACCAACAGAACACAAGAGATAGAAGAGAGAATCTCAGGAGCAGAAGATACCATAGAAAACATTGACACAACCATCAAAGAAAATGCAAAATGCAAAAAGATCCTAACCCAAAACATCCAGGAAATCCAGGACACAATGAGAAGACCAAACCTAAGGATAATAGGTATAGAAGAGAGTGAAGACTTCCAACTTAAAGGGCCAGTAAATATCTTGAACAAAATTATAGAAGAAAACTTTCCTAACCTAAAGAAAGAGATGCCCATGAACATACAAGAAGCCTATAGAACTACAAATTGACTGGACCAGAAAAGAAATTCCTCCCAACACATAATAGTCAAAACACCAAATGCACAAAACAAAGAATACTAAAAGCAGTAAGGGAAAAAGGTCAAGTAACATATAAAGGCAGCCTAGCAGAATTACACTAGACTTCTCACTAGAGACTATGAAAGGTAGAAGACCCTAGGCAAATGTCATACAGACCCTAAGAGAACACAAATGCCATCCCAGACTACTATACCCAGCAAAACTCTCAATTACCATAGATGGAGAAGCCAAATTATTCCATGACAAAACCAAATTCACACAATATATTTCCACAAATCCAGCCCTTCAAAGTGTAATAAATGGAAAACTCAAACACAAGGAGGGGAACTATATCTCTGAAAAAGCAAAAATGTAATCTTCCAACAAAACTAAAAGAAGATAGCCACATGAACGATTCCAGTTCTAACAACAAAAATAACAGGAAGCAACAATTACTTTTCCTTAATACCTATTAATATCAATTCCCCAACAAAAAGATAGATTATCAGATTGGGTATGTAAACAGGACCAAACATTTTGCTGCATACAGGAAACACACCTCAGTGACAAAGAGAGACATTACCTCAGAATAAAAGGCTGGAAAACAATTGTCCAAGGCAATGATCCCAAGAAAAAAGCTGGAGTAGCCATTCTAGTATCCAATAAAATCGACTTTCACCCTAGAGTGATCAAAAAAGATAAGGAGGGACACTTCATATACATCAAAGATATGATCTAACAAGATAAATTCTCAATTTTGAACCTCTATGCTCTATTTCAAAGGGCATCTACATTCAGAAAAGAGACTTCACTAAAGCTCAAAGCACACATTGCACTGCACACAATAATAGTGGGAGATTTCAACACCCCACTCTCAGTAATGAACAGATCATGGAAACAGAAACTAAACAGGGATACAGTGAGACTAACAGAAGTTATGAAACAGATGGATTTAACAGATACCTATAGAACTTTTTATCCTAAAACAAAAGGATATATCTTCTTCTCAGTACCTCATGGTACCTTCTCCAAAATTGACCCTATAATTGGTCACAAATCAGGCCTCCACAGATACAAGAAGATTGAAATAATCCCTTGTATCCTATCAGATCACCATGGTCTAAGGCTGCTCCTCAATAACAACATAAACAATAGAATGCCCACATACTCATGGAAGATTAACAACACTCTACTCAATGGTAACTTGGTCAGAGAAGAAATAAAGAAATAAAAGACTTTCTAGAGTTTAATGAAAATGAAGCCACAACATACCCAAACTCATGGGACACAATGAAAGCAGTCCTAAGAGGAAAACTCATAGCTTTAAGTGCCTCCAAAAAGAAACTGGAGAGCACATACACCAGCAATTTGACAGCACAGCTGAAAGCGCTAGAACAAAAAGAAGCAAATTCACCCAAGAGGAGTCAAAGGTAGGAAATAATCAAACTCGGGGCTGAAATCAACCAAATAGAAACAAAAAGAACTATACAAAGAATCAACGAAAGCAGGAGATGGTACTTTGAGAAAATCAACAAAATAGATAAACCCTTAGGCAGACTAACTAGTGGGCACAGAGACAGTATCCTAATTAACAAGATCAGAAATGAAAAGGGAGACATAACAACAGACACTGAAAAAATCCAAAAAATCATGAGAGCCTACTACAAAAGCCTATACTAAACAAAACTGGAAAACTTGGATGAAATGGACAATTTTCTAGACAGATACCAGGTACCAAAGTTAAATCAAGACCAGATCAACAATCTAAACAGTCCCATATCTGCTAATGAAATAGAAACAGTCATTAATAGTCTCCTAATCAAAAAAAGCCCAGGACCAGATGGGTTTAGTGCAGAGTTTTATCAAGCCCTCAAAGAAGACCTAATACCAATATTCCTCAAACTATTCCACAAAATAGAAACTGAAGGCACTCTACCCAATTTGTTTTATGAAGCCACAATTACTCTTATACCTAAACCACACAAAGACCTAACGAAGAAAGAAAACTTCAGACCAATTTCCCATATGAATATCGATGCAAAAATACTCAATAAAATTCTTGCAAACCAAATCAAAGAACACATCAAAATGATCATCCACCATGATCAAGTAGGTTTCATCCCAGGGATGCAGGGATGGTTCAATATATGGAAATCCATCAACATAATTCACTACAAAAACAAACTCAAAGAAAAAAAATTTGATCATCTCATTAGATGCTGAGAAAGCATTTGACAAAATCCAACATCCCTTCATGATAAAAGTCTTGGAAAGATCAGGAATTCAAGGCCCATACTTGAACATAGTAAAAGCAATATACAGGAAACCAGTAGCCAACATCAAACTAAATGGAGAGAAACTTGAAGTAATCCCACTAAAATCAGGGACTAGACAAGGCTGCCCACTTTCTCCCTACCTATTCAATATTGTTCTTGAAGTCCTAGCCAGAGCAATTAGACAACAAAAAAAGGTCAAAGGGATATGAATTGGAAAGGAAGAAGTCAAATTATCACTATTTGCTGATGATATGATAGTATACTTAAGAGAGAATATTATCCTGAGTGAGGTAACCCAATCACAAAAGAACACACATGGTACGCATTCTCTGATAAGTGGTTATTAGCCCAAAAGTTTGGAATACAGGAAGAACAACCCACAAAGCACAAGAAACTCAAGAAAAAGGAAGACCAAAATGTGGACATTTCATTCCTTCTTAAAAGGGAGAACAAAATACCCACGGAAGGAGTTGCAGAGACTAACTATGGAGCAGAGACTGAAGGAAGGACAAGCTATCCTAATATAGCTATCTCCTGAGAGGCTCTGACAGTACCTGAGTAACACAGATGTAGAGTCTCACAGCCATCCATTGAACTGAGTACAGGGTCCCCATTGAAGGAGTTAGAGAAAGGACCAAAGGAGGTGAAGGGTTTGCAGCCCCTTAGGACAAACAACAATATGAACTAACTAGTACCCTCAGAGCTCCCAGGGACTCAACCACCAACCAAGGACTATACATGGTGGGACTGATTGTTCTGGCAGCATGTGTATAGTAGAGGATTGCAAAGTTGATCATCAGTGGGAGGAGAGGCCCTTGGCCCTGTGAAGGTTCTGTGCCCCAGTGTAGGGGAATGTCAGGGCCAATAAGTGTGAGAAGGTAGGGTTGCAAGCAGGGGGAGGGGGGAGGCAACAGGGGTTTGTTCTTGGGTTTTTTTGGGGGGGAGGGAAACTGGGAAAGGAGGAATCATATGACATGTAAATAAAGAAAATATCTAATAAAAAATAAATAAATAAATAAATAAATAAATAAGATTAAAAAAATAAAGTAGACACAAAACTTTCTAGGTGAACACAGAGGTCTACAGGAACATAGAGGCTTGAAAATGGAGAGAATTATTGGCAATGGAGGCATATGAAGAAATACTTTAATTATTTTCAAGAAAAGAGTCTTACATAAGCCAGTTTAGTAAACTAAACACATTTAAATTTCAAAATTATGAGAGAAATAGTGATTTCCCAATAAGTAAAATTAGAGGTGAAACACATGACAACATATCAAATTCCAATAGAATCCACAGAACTGTTAGTGAATACTTTGCAAACTCATATTTAAAAAAAAAAAAAAAAAAAAAAAAAGAAATCTAGATAAAAAGGATGATTCCCTACAAACACGTAACCTATGAACATCAAGTGAAGAACAGCTCAAACAACTCCATAGCAGCAAGAACAAGAACAACAAAAAGGATCAAATATGTAATAAATTCATCCCATGAAAGACAACCACAAGGATTAGATGGAGTTATTGCTGAATTTTACCAAATCCAGAAAGAACAGCTAACATCAATACTCATTAAATTATTCCACAAACAAGAAAGGGAAGTAGCATTATCAATCTCAATTTAAAAAGCTATTGTTTACCTTGAAACCCCCAAATATGAAAGGAATGAGCAAAATTATCTGATTCATTAACATAGAAGCAAAAATTCTCAATAAATTCTCTGTGAATCACATTCAAGAATCATTAAAATTATATTTTAATTAAAATGTGTTTAAACATCTTAATAAGAATACATTAAAGAAATCCAAGTTGATTTTATCCCATAGCCACAAGGTTTATTCAATATATGCAAACCAGTGAATATATACAGATGAAAATATCTTGCGGGGCTGGGCAGTAGTGGTGCATACCTTTAATACCAGCACTTGGGAGGCAGAGACAGGTGGATTTCTGAGTTCGAGGCCAGCCTGGTCTACAGAGTGAGTTCCAGGACAGCCAGGGCTATACAGAGAAACCATGTCTTGAAAAAAAAAGAGAGAGAGAGAGAGAGAGAGAGAGAGAGAGAGAGAGAGAGAGAGAGAGAGAAGAAAATATCTTGAGGTAATTCTAAACAAGCAAATGAAAGTATTATATGAATTTTTTAAGATATTGAAGAAATTTAAGACTTTGAAAATGTAAGTTGAAGAAGATATCAGGAGATGGATCCATGCTCATGGATTGGTAGAATTAATGAAATAAAAAAGTTATTCTACCAAAAGCAATTTACAGATTTATTAAAATTACAACACCATTCTTCATAGAAATTGAAAGGGTAGTTTTAAGTTTCATGTGGAAACAAAAAAATCCACTCTACCTAAAACAATCCTGAACAATAAGAGATCTATTGGAGGTATCACCATCACTGATTTCAAGTTGTACTACACAGCTATAGTTATGAAAACAGCATGGTATTGGCAAAAAACAGACACACTGATCAATGGTCTAAAATTGAAGACAGTCATATGAGTGCAAACACCTACGGGCACCTGGTTTTTGAGAAAGAAGCTAGAATACACACTGGATAAAACAGTGTCTTCAACTAATGGTGTTGTTCAAATTACATGACTGCATGCAGAAGAATATGGTTAGATGCATGTATCCTGCACAAAACGTAAGTCATAGTGGACTAAGACCTCAACATGAAATCAGATACACTGAGCCTGACAGAAGAAAAAAATGGTGACTAATTATGAACTCATAGGAATAAGAAAAGCCTTTCTGACCAGAAATCTGATAGCATAGGCACTAAGACCAACAGTTAAAAAAGGAGACCTCATAAATCCTGAGAAGCATCTGTATGTCATGGACATTATTATTGGACAAAGTGGCAGCCTACAGAATGGGAAAGGATGTTTACCAACCACATATCTGATAGAAGGTTACTGTCCAAAATATATAAAGTACAAAAAGTAAACTAAACAAAAAACCATAACAACAACAAACTGGGCATCATGAAAACAAATAACCCAATTAAAAATGGAGTACAGACCTAACAAAAAAACTTATAAATAAAAGTAAACTCAAGTGGTAGAGAAAGAAGTAAATGTTCAACATCTTTAAACATTAGGGAAATGCAAATTAAATCTACTTTGAGATTTCATCTTATATCAATAGGGATAACCCATATCAACCAAAGACAACACATGCTGACAAAAATGTGGAATAAGGAGAATGCTCATTCATTCCTGGTCTTCAGAATGGCAGGTCTTCAGGAAGCTAGGGAATCAATGTACTTCAAGATCTAGCAAAATCACCTTTGGACATATACTCAAAACATGCTTCATCCTACAACAGAGACAGTTGGTCAACCATGTTCATTGCTGCTCTATTCACAATAGACAGAACTTTGAAAAAAAACTAGTACACATATATGGATAAAAAAATCTGGTACATTTATACAGTGGAATATTCCTAATCCACTAAAAAATGAAATCATGAAATTTTCATATAAATGGATTGAACTAGAAAAACATCATCCCAGATGAGGTAACTCAGTCCCAGAAAAACAAATTAGGTATGACTTTATTTATATGTGGATGTTAGCTATTAACCCATTGATAAGTAAGCTAAATTCCACATAATAACAGGAGTCAGGAAGAGAGTAAGTGACTGGGTTGGAGGAGGGATGGATCTCCCTAGAAAGAGGAAATAGAATAGATTGTTATGAAAGGGTGAGTGGGAGACTAGAATAGGAAGATCAAACAGTGACAGGAGAGAAAAGAGAGGATGAAGAAGGGACTCTAAGGAAGAACAGCTAAAGGCATTTGAAAGGTCATAAGGAAACCTAATACAGTAGAAGCTTTCTATAACATATACATATATAAAGGTGTTGTAAATTAAATGCCCCAATGACTTGATACATTACAGTCCCTCTTGTCACCAAATGCAACTTCTAGTATGAAGATGCCTTACATCTAGTTAAGTTGTTGGCCAAAGGGTTCCCATCACAAACATCAAATAATCTAAGCTATTGCCAAGGCTATTGGTTCCTTTCCACAAACTGACAGTAATACTCTTGCTGAAGAAACACTGAAACGACTCAATGAACATGGAAAAGTGTACCAGGGGACTACCTAGAACTTTCATTTCTGTGGACAATTTCTAATGGAACTGGAAGGTATTCTGCATGCTATTCAAAGAGAAACTAAATACCAACCCAGCCACAAACTTTTCATATATAATTGTGACCTACTTCCAAGATTTGCTGCTACAATAATGTTACAAAGCTTGTGGGGGTAACCAACTAATATCTAGTTTGAGTTAAGGCCCATACTGTGAGATGACATGCAACACTGCTTGATTGGCCAAGAACTTGAGGTCAGATATTCAAGGGATATTGATAAGAACCAAATCTTAATAGAACAGCAATAGAATGACACCTAACATAATTTGTTGTTAGGAACATTTATTCTTTGCTTAGCCACCAAGAGCAAAGCTTCCTCCTGCAGCAAATGGGAATAAATACAGAGGCCCACACCAAAAATGTATGTAGAGAAAGTGAGAGATCTTTGAAGATTGGTCCTAAAAGGGGTATCTTCATAAAATTACACTCTTCGTGTCATAGAAAATTTTGTGAAAGAGAATGAAGCAAGAGTATAAGAGCTAGAAATGATGGAGCACACTAAGGATTCAAGATCTTCTAGATAATACAAGGCTGGTACACATATGAATTTATAGAGGCATGAAGCAGCATGCACAGGGCCTACACTTGAAGGGGTCTTAGAGCTTAATGAAAAAGTGGACACATGCTCCCATCCCTAACCCAGAAGCTATCTCACACTGATAGACACTTGAAAGTGGAAAATTGGTTTTCTCTAAGGGTATCTCATTGGAAGAATAAACTACTCTTTTTTTTTTTTTTGGAAGGGCAAATTATTATTTTTTTTAATATTTTTTAATTAGATATTTTCTTTATTTACATGTAAATTTTCCCTTTCCCAGGTTCCCCTCCAAAAAA
>JADRCD010067232.1:0-15033 GCA_019843815.1 Montemys delectorum | reverse complement strand
TTTTTTTTTTTTTTTTTTTACTTAGAGCCACTTGGACTTGAGTTTTATGTAGTGTGGTAATTATAGATCTGTTTGCATTCTTCTGTAGGCACACATCTACTTCATCCATGTGATAGAGTAGACTTCATCCTCGGGATGTTGACACATCAGGTGTAATTAAGCTAAGTCTGCCTTTGCATGTTCCTTGGTCCTTTTCCCTTCCATCTTTTGATATTCTTGCTTTGTTGTGTAGCCTTTGTGCTTTGATTATTACGTGGTTAGGAAGATAGCCCTTTCTAGTCCATTCTTGCTGTTCTGTATGCTTCGTACATGTTTATAGGCATCTCTTTTTTTTATGGTTAGAAAATTTTCTTCTAGGATTTTGTTTAAGATATTTCAGGGGCCTTTGTTTGAGGAATCTTATCTTTCTCCTATTCCTATTATTCTTAAGGTTGATTTTTTTTCATAGTGTCACAAATTTCCTGAAAGTTTTGTGTTAGAAACTTTTTAGATTTAACATTTTTTTGTAATGAACTTTCCATTTCCTCTCATATCTTCTACACCTGAGACTCCCTCTTCCATCTCTTATATTCACCACTCCTATATTGTGATACTTATGTCTGTAATTTCTGTTCTCTTTCTTATGTTTTCCATCTTCAGGATTGCCTCAGTTTCTGTTTTCATTATTGGTATTTCCATTTTCAGATCTTAAAGAGTTTTACTCATTTCCTTCACCTCTTTGATTGTATTTTCCTATTTTTCTTTAGGGTGTTCATTCATTTCTTTTTAAAAGGCCTCTATCAATTTCATAAGATCAGGTTTAAGGCTATTTTCTTTTATTTTAGGCATGTTAGGATATCCAGGGCTATCTGTAGTAGGTTTACCGATTTCTTGTCATTGATTCTTGTTCCTCTATTTTTAAAACCATGACTTAATATCCATCTCTCATATTAGAACCAGACTGGACTGGCATACACTCATTCAAAATATCAGCAAGTCTCAATCTCCTGTGAGACACATTTTTTTTTAAACCTGTTTCCTTTGTCAGTCATTTGACAGGAGGCTAACTAGTGAAGCACTTAGCATTCAATTATTTTATACCAAAACCAACTATCTCCACTAAAACTAGCATGTTTGCTCAGCTCTTCAATGTTCTGTTGGTAACCAGGGTAGACTTGCCTTCAGCCAGATCACAGCATGCTCTCAGAAGTTATTGAGGCATGAATAAGAGTGCTGAAATTCTCTGTTCTCTTTGGGATAATCTTCACACATTGTGTGGAACAAAATGCCTATTGTGATGTGTTGATAACTTCTTCTTACTTCAGGTTTAGTTTCTATCACGTGGTCAACAGACAGCACAGAGTGGTTACCATAGAATAATGCATCCATCCATCTCAGTCATCCTCCTTTGAGGAAATACTAGAGTCTATGACTCATACCATGAGTATTGGTATAAAACTCATGTATCCTCACATTGGACTATCCCACAAAATATGACAAAGGTAGCCCTTGTCAAATCAAAAGGATAAAATTAGGATGAGTGATGGGGAACCGCCGCGGCGACCTCGTCAGAAAGCACCACACACTAGGCCCAAACAGTTCCATGTAAGAGGTTTAATTAAGAGAAGGAGAGGGGGCAGTAGCTCGGAAAGAGAGAGAAGGGAGAGAGAGAGAGAGAAAGGAATGCTCCTCGTATTTATATGATTGCTGACGTGTATAGCCAGGTAAAGGTTGGAGGCGATTCCAATGGATTCTGGGAATATGTCGGCCGTTGCTCGGCAACAGGTCTCTGAGACCCGCCCATGAGTCACTACAGGCTTTGGATGCTAACAATGAGGATCAAAGATAAAAGATAATAAATTAATAATGACAATGCTATTATTTCCCAAAGCATGATTTACAAGTTATATTGTAATTCTGAGCTGAAAGAAAATTATTGACTTCAATTAGTCTTGCAGAGTGCAGATAAAATTCTAAAGTGGAATCGTTAAAAAAATTAAAAGTCCTCTTTGAGAGATACAAATAGAAATAAAAAAAATCATATAATTCATTAATCTGGTGGTGTATAAAAGCAAGAATTATAACCGTAGTAAAAGTCATCTTTAAGAGCCAACTGTATTTTTATATGTTGCCCACAAGTACTGGCTATTGGAAAACCTACATAAAATATGTGTGTAGAAAAAGAATTTATTTTCCCTTTATGAATATTATAGTTAGATACTTGCCAAATTCTTCTATTTTTTTTTCCTAATAATGTTTTTACAGATTCTTTCAGATTTCTCCAACATCCCTTCACTTGGTCAGGAATAATTGTTGTCATGAATAAACTCACAGCGGGGGCCCCCATTGCTGAAGAAAACACCTATACAAGTATTGAACATGGAGAAGTCAAGCTGATGCCTACATAGATGCTCAGGCTTACATTTTATTGTCTTAGAAGAGAATCATGAACACCAAGCAGGCCACAAACCCTTTGATTTACAACAGTTGCCAAGTACGCTGTACTAGTGTCATGGAAGCACAAAGCTTGTGGGGGAAAAAAAAACTGCTTTATTTGAATTAAGGCCCACTCCATGAGAGGGAGCCTATACCCAATATTGTTTGGATGACTAAGAACATGATCGAGACAGTCCAAGGAACCAGGGTAAAGTCAGATACTGCTGTCCTATGCTTCAAAACAAAACAACAATAACAACAGGAAAGAGGTAGCAATATAATGACTCATGTTGACATATTGCTGTACTTACATCTCAGCGCCCAGCCATCACCTGAGATACTTCCTACTGTAGAAGATGGGAACAAATTCAGAACACATCTAGATGTTACGCAGAGAATGAGAAACCTTGAAATGGGATGTGTGCAATAAATCTCTGCCCTCAGGGCTCAGAGAAACCTATGGGAGAGAAATCAGAAAATGTTGTGTGTTGTCCTGGTGCTGTTTGTATTCTGATGTTAATTGTGCTTCCTCAGTTGGGGCTGCCCCAACCACAGAGGAGTAGATCACCTACTCAGGTGATTGCCGGTGAACCTTCTCCCCATTTTTACTGGTCAAATAAAGGCTAGAGCCTGTGATTGGAGAGTAGAAGAGAAAGGTGGGACTGGAGGTTTTAGAGAATGGGAGAAAGAGGACAAAGGAGGAAGAAGAAGGGGCTGGGGAAGAGTTGAAGGAAGGAAAACGGAGCAGAACCACATGGTCTGGAAAAGCAGCAAGTAGCAAGGGGTCTCATAGCTGGGGAATTGAGTAGTGTAGTGGTAAATCTGCCCAATATAGCTATGCAGCTTCTAAATATTGTAACTGAATATTGTGTTTTTCACATGGGCTTATTGAGGTTGGTGATTTACTGCAACAAGAAAGAGTATAAGATCCAGAGGGGATGGATGGAGGATACCAAGAAAACAAGGCTCTCTAAATCAGCCTGATGGGAGCTAATCAAGAGATTGAAAGACGATGCACAGGACTTGCATGATCTCTATCAGCTAGGCTCCTAGAGATGAAGGGAGAAGTGGATACTTGCTTCTATCCTTAACACAAAAGCGATTCTCAGATGACAAACCTCTTCAAATAAGTATTTAGTTTTTTTTCCAATAGAGGAAACAAACTACTCCGACTGCACGCTACATGCCTAGCAGTAGATGGCCAAGGACAGCTCAGTGGCATCTTTGGAGGTTCTTGTCTTATCTGCTCATGTTGAGCAAGGGCTTTTTTATAGTTTTTCTATTTTAACTTGTTATTTTTTTATTATTCTTTCCACTCTATTTTTACCCTGTTTTTCCTTTGTGTATAAACTTTGTGTTCCAGTTTAGTAGTTTTGTGAGATTCCTGAGTGTGATCTTCTGTTTGTTGTACTTCTCTTGGACGCTTTTCCTTTTATGTGTTTCTGTTATCCAAGTATAATGTACTACTACATTTTTAATCTTATTATATTTTATTGTACTTCATTTTATTTAGTTATTATCCCTTAGAATCCTGTTAATGGATAATGAGAAACAGCAGTGGGTTAATCCAGATAGATAAAAAGCAGGGAAGCACTGGGAGAAGTATAAAGAGGGAAAGCCATAATCAGTATATATTATCTGAGAAATAACATCTGTACTTAATGAAAATAAAATATAATAAAGAAATTCTTAAATAAATAAAATCATTATTTAAAAAGTTAAAGGTGTACAGCATGTAAGAAATGTAAAGACCATGAATCTGCTATCAGTAATTACTACCAGTAATTATGCTATATCTTTTTGTAATGTAAAATTTGTTAGTTATAATATACATTTAATATATGTATGTATATATAATGTATATATGTATATTTAATATATATGTATATATATGTATAATCAAACTCAAAGCTAAACCTTAGCTTTCAAGAATAACAAATGCATATATTTTGATTTCGACTTATATAGTGCTTAGAAACTTTCAGATACACTTAAATGAATTATATATCTGTTAAATTACAGTGACTCAGAGTTGGGCAAATCACCTAAAAGTTACAATGTAGCTTAAAACTGCAATGCTAAATTGAAGAAATAGTGAGAATTTGAACATTCGAACCTTATAAGAAAATCACTGACCCAGTAACTACTCAAATGTTAAAACATCTATCAATAACTGAATCAAATCACAGCTATGGGTAGCCACATTTTCTGGATGGTTAGGGTTTGAAAGCACGTGTTTCTGAAACTTAGCAACGAACATAGCATCCTCTTGCAAAGCAGGGAGAAGGTTGTGATATCTTACCTGTCCAAAACCATGCCTGAAATGTACAAGCATGGGATGGCATAAATATTTTAGCTCATAAACCAATTAATATGCTCAACATCTCCAAACATGACCAGAATTTACATCACACATAAACGCTACAGCTCGGTGGCCACAGACCTTCAACTGAGAGAGAGTAGCCCCCACCCTCACTGACACTGATAATTTTTAAAGATCACAGCTCATTTCAAACCACCAGCCAAACATTACGTTTTATGTTAACTTCCATGTGCTACAACATTTTATTTCTCTTACTTCTCTTACTCGGGGTTCTGAAAAGGCTAAGACTGAATTCAAGAAATGAATTAATTATAAAGCCCAATAAAAATCTTGATGAGCTATCATGCCTTACGTGTTTACTGCTGTTGCTGTCATTTAGTATGACTTTGATTTGTACTAGACTCAAGTGTTAGAACTGTAATCACCAAGGAAAAAGTGATAAGCACTGAGATGGCTAATGGGTGGTCAATGCTCCCGGTAATGCCGGTGCTCATGCTATCAAAGTCACTGTGGAAATGGATGAAACATCATGAAAGCAGGTTCCTGATAGACAATACTGGGCCTTGTGTCTCTCTTGTGAAGCGCTCATTTTCTTCCATCTTCTCTCCGAAATGACCATTCAATGAGGCAGATACTAGACTATTCCTGTGGCCTGCTGCCATCGTTCAGAGCTATAAAACTTGTATTGGTTACACATCAGTTAGACTCAAATATTCTATTATAACAGTGCAAATTAAACTAAAGCAGATGTAGGTTAAACTTTGTTGTGATTGTGGTTAATGCTGTATTATGTACCAGTATATCTGTGCATGGAACTGCTTGGAGAATATAGGACGGAAGCTTCTGGAAAGAATATATAAAACAAACAAACAAAACCATGAAAGGACTGTGGTCAGCAACTCTGGGCTTTTAAGAAGAGGCAACAATGGAAGGTCTAAATTTTCTTACAGATTCCATACCTGTGATCAGCATATTGTTTGAACCATGGATGAAAGGACACTTATGCTGAGGCCTCAAGAAGAGATGAGTCACAAGGCCAGCAACTGCAGCAAAAGTTTACTTTCAAAAGTCATCTGGAAGAAGATGAGGAGTGTGGTGATCCCATAGGAAAACTACTAGTTTCAACTAACCTGTACCGCCGAGATCTCTCATACACCGAGCCACCAACCAGGCAGCATACACCAGCTGATATGAGGCCCTAGGCACATATGTAGCAGAGGACTGCCTAGTCTGGCCTCAGTGAGAGAAGATGCACCTAATCCTGGAGAGACTTGAGGCCCCAGGGACTGGGGAGGTCTAATAGGGTTGGAGGATAAGGATTGGACTGTAAAAAAAAAAAAAAAGAAAGAAAGATTAAAGAATATTTTTTCATTTTTAAAAATCTTATTATTTTATTGTCTACCAGAAAGTTCTTTTTTAAATTTATTTTTTATTAGATGTTTTCTTTATTTACATTTCAAATGGTATCTCCTTTCCTGGTTTCCCTTCCAAAAACAAAAACAAAAACAAAAAAACCCTATTCCCTCCCCCCACCCCCTGCTCACCAACCCATCCTCTCCCTCTTCCTGGCCCTGGCATTCCCCTACCCTGTGACAAAGAACCTTCGAAGGATCAAGGGCCTCTCCTCCCATTGATGACTGACTTGGCCATCCTCTGCTACATATGCAGCTGGAGCCATGAGTCCCTCCATGTGTACTCTTTGGTTGGTGGTTTAGTCCCTGGGAGTTCGGGGGGTACTAGTTAGTTGATATAAAAAGTGATCACTAACTCAATTTCAAAGAACAAGAAGGACTTGTGTTTCCATGTGTTAGGATTTTTTGAAAATGAGGAGCTAAAGAACTAAAGAATTTGATGATATTGTCTTAAAATTTCTCAGTAAAATATTAAAGAGACTTTATATAGTTTTTAACCACAGATATTAGGAATAATATAAGGGAATGGAAAATCACTTTTACAATCTAATGAGTAACTGCAAAGTGGGTAGAGTGGAAAGTGCAGACTGAACTTGTTGAGTTAGGAAGCATTTTGTAGGAGGGCATCTAAGGGTCTAAACTAGTGAACATTTGCTAGTGACGTCATTTTGCACAGGCAGAAGGATTGGGGCAATTTACATCAATGACAATGAGAAAACGTCCCCAAAGGTCCTACACGGATGGAATTAGTACCTTAAGGGAACACAGTCACAAAGAAAACTTGTGAATGTGCCTTGTTGGTACTGTCAGTCTCAGCTCCTACTCCTGCTTTTTGTTAGATTGATAGATGCTGTTGCAGTCATGCCATGGACAAGCCAATCTGAATCTCATTCCTGTACACAGAGTCACACAAAGCCTTGATAATATAATGTGGAATAGACTTTTAGACTTACATACTCTATGATCATACAGAGCACCATGTTTGTCTAAAAGTATCAAGCATAGCCTAGTATCCTGGTGACTTAAGAGAGGGTCACACACAAGCAGTTATTTTCATGTAAATGACAAAATGCAGAAAAGCTATTGAGTAAAATCTATTTATCCATGAAAATGGAACATCATATAGAGTATTCCAAATATGAAACATCTGTCAAATTTATTCAGGAAAAAAAACCCTGTATGTTAGTGAATTTTGAGTGGACTGGGCCCAAAAAATTTCCAAAGGAGGGCTGTCCACTTCCTATCACAGTATGACTGTGAGACAGTGTGGAGCACTGGTCTGCTCAGGTAACCTAAGCTCAGTCGACTATTTGGCTTTGAGGACTGGACCCCTGTGGGCAATTTCGGCTTGCAGAGGTCCAAAGGAGCTTGGCTATAACTCCTGTTTTAGTCACAACCCCTCACAGCTGCCCCTGCAGGAGATGTGTGCTCTATCAGGCAGACAATGTCCCAAGCTCCCAGCATTCTAGCTGGACCCTATCCCCAGTCATCTGACCACAAGCCAGACATGCCACACCCCATACAATATAAGGGGTGGTGTGCCCCCTCCTCACTCTCTCACTCCCTCACTTTCTTGCCCTTTGTCTCCTCTCTGCTCTCCTTCTCCTGTTCTCCCTCTCCTCTCTTTCTTGCTCTTTGTTCTCCTCTCTTGTCTTCTTCCTCTCTTGCTTTCTTTCTCTTCTTTCTCTCTCTCTCTCCTTCTTCTCCTTTCCTTCTCTCTACTTGACCAGTCTATTTTATCTTTTCTACAATAAAATATCTCATTTATACATTGCCTCCTTTTTAACTAACATTCTGTACAACCACAGGTCAACACCCGGGAGAGAGAGAGGCATTGGCCTCAGCAGCAGGCCCCTATCTTTGGTACAACATATGACCAGCATGTGGAACATGCAATCCAAGGAGAATGTACTGTAGTTTTAAGATCTCTGGAGATGTAAGTCAATTGGTAGGGTGTTTGCTTCACAATTAAGAAGCCCTGGATTTGTTCTCCTGTATCCCATAAAACTGAGTTTTGTGGTCCATAGCTAGAGTTCGAGCATTCAGGAAGTGAGACAGATACAGAAAATCAAAAGTTAAAGGTGCTTTTCTAATGATTAATTAATTAAAAGTATTAAATTCTTGTCTGGTTTTATGAGGTAAACTTTACATAGAAGTGACATAATAACTTAAATCTTACATATCTTATTCAATTGAATTTAAATGTAAACTTGAAGTTGATGCTGGAACATGTTAAGACTGGAAGGGCTATTGATATGACAAGCATGCATTCCCCTGTGTGAAGAATATAGCAGTATAGCAGGAGACCTTTATAGTTGCCAGATGTCTACAAAAGATCTTGTAATGGAAACATAGTTATGAATTAAATAAAACTTTCTAGAGGTAACTATACTTTGATTGGCGGCCTCATTGAAGGGCATGGACATCCATCATAAGGAGATAAATCCAGCTCCTTTCTCCTCCTCTCACATTAAACTTTCTTTCACATTTGATTTTAGAATTAGACTTCCTAGCCTCCATGTTAATATACTTTTGTTGTACATAAATTACCATGTACCTTGATATGACAGCATAGTGCACTCTAGGCTATCACTAATGTATTTGAATCCAATGTGTTACAAAATAAGATACTAAATTAATAATTAAAGTTTAGCGAAACTGAAATCTATATCAAGCACAGTCTTTTGGTTAGCAAAACTTAAAGAAACTCATTTCAACACATATACAAACACACAAACACACACACACACACACACACACACAATGAAAACGAAAACAAACAAACCCCTTTGCTGGATTTGTCTTATTAATCCCACCACTGAGAGAAAGAGCTTAAGATGAAGAAAGAGTGAGTAACTATGCACCTGGCAAGTCTTTTTTCTCCTTTGAAAGTAATAAACATATTTTTACCCAGATAGAAAAAAAAAAGTTGTATTTATAACCACGTAGCAAGTAAATGTTACATTATGCTAGTTTTTTTAATTTGTAGAAATCTAAGCATGATTAGGATTTATTATTGTACATATTATCACGTAAGATCATGAAAATCTTTTCCACCTTTCCACCACTTCCTGTATTTTCACTTATGTTTAGAACCACATAAATCATTCTCCTAGGATCTTAAGCTAATGAGAGTTCCAAGTAAGGTCCAAGTTTAGCTTCTTATTTGAAATCACTATTGTAGACTAGGACCCTTTTCTTTGCCTGTAATTACAAATAACTTGTTCTACTCTTGGGATGAAATCATTAAAAGCATCGGAAAATGCATGTTTATCTAATAGTTTCATCTCTGTATAAAAAAGCAAACTGACTTTCAAGTGTAAGGTAAAAAGAAAATTACTACATATGAGTTTTTGGTATAAACACATAAATGATTTAAATTTTAAATTTTAATTTAGGAGATGCAATTAAAATCTATAGAAATTCCAGATTCCATTTCAATGTGATAGCACCTCTTCAAACATTTCTATATCATAGCTATTATTAAATTGAGACTACTAAACATAAAAATTAATCACATAATTATTTATTTCCTGGTGATAAACATACTTTTGAACAGATAAGCATTTGAAAGTAATAAATGAATGTCATTCTCTGTGACATTATGCTTATGTTTTCAATTTATACTTGGAAGTTTGGAAACAGAGAAAGAAATTATGTGCCTGCTTCACATTAGTGTGAAAACTCTTTGACACTGTAAAAAATAACAACAGCATTAAGTTACTTAAATAATTTGTGGTGTTTGAAGAAAGCTCATTAGCACCTTGTAAATTTTCACAGAGCGTGTGTTATAACTTCATTTCCAGAAGAGATATCATAATGCAAAGCAAATCCCATGTGCAATTAATAACAGAAAGATTCACTGAATGATTTTGAATAGAAGACACTTCATAATAACGATTAAATTCTCAACTCAGAATGCAGAGCTGAAGCATTTAATAGGAGTTATGCTTGTCAAAATTATTCTACTCTCTTTTTTTGTTTGCCAACGCACTTGTAAGTTTAGCTCTGTACTTCAATTTGGCATATTATTCTATTGGAAAGTAATGCTGTTATTTTATGATTTCAGATTGCCTTTTTTAAAGTTTAGGCATCATTTTTCTGCAAATATTTCTTCAGTTATGAACTAAGCAGTATAATAATATACTAGGATTCACTTTTTGCCATCCATACATATTATTATTTAAAATCCAACAATGGAACTATTAGGAAGTTTAGATTTCATCACTTTTTACTTACAATTGCAAGCTAAACACAATTTCTGCCATGGAAATCTGGACTCATTGTTAATTCTAATAGATGCTTTTAGTGTTGCAAGAAAGACCACACACACCTAAAAAGGCAGTAAGTTTATTCGTTCCTCCAGTCCCATGACTCTGGCTCACTGACTCTCATGCTTACATTTTATAGAAAGTTTATTGGGGAAGTTAAAAGTATGTTCTTGTTGAGTATCATTAACAAAATATCTGTAAGTATTTGAAAGAAAGATGTTTGGGTACCACGCTAACAGGAAAGAGTGCTTTAATAGAGTCCTTCAGACATTATAGGAATCCCTCCCCTGGCAAGAAGTTTGCTGAATTTTAGTCTTCAGTATTAATAGGAAGTCATTTTACTGCAGAGAAAAGCATAATATGGGAACCATACTAGAACTGGGTCACTAGCATGTAGAATCAAGATGTCAGAAAAGATGAATGGTCACTAATAATTGCATGGAGAAGAAAACTAGGAACACAATTATTGCTGTAGATCAGGAAGGCTCAGGTTGTGACCATATAGTCAACTAAATAATATGTGTCAAGAACTCAGAGATTCAGAGAGTATTCAGACTGGCCAGCTGTAGTCTTAGAGCCCCATTCAGAAGGGTGACTGTGAGGAAAACAAACCAAATCAAATACTGACATGAATTTGGGGGATGATGAGCCATTATACTTTGCTGCTGGAATGAAACCTTCAAACTCACTAAAGAATTCATTAAAGATTCCTCAAAAAAATATCAGTAGAACTACCATATGACCAAGCTATCCACCTCTCATACAAAGGGTTCTCTTGGACCATGTATGATATACCCCTTGTTCATCTGTGTTGCTACACTAGTCACACTAAAAAACAGTGAGCAAAGATGCCTATACTTCAGCATGTATTGAAATAATATGGTATGAATAAACGGTGAAATTTTGTTCCATTGCAAAATATAAAACAAAGAAATGTTAGGTGAGATAAAATGGAGATCACTACATGAAATAAAATGAGCCAGTTGCAGAATAAAAATATTTGATTTTTCTCTACCATATTAATTGTGGATTAAAAGTTTGAGATTGGATGTAGAGTTTGTGAGTGGATGGGGCATAGAAAAGATAATGGATAGGTATATCATAAAGGCAAAGGGGGAGATGATCTTCTGTATTGGATTTCTACGGTAAGAGTCACAGAGGAGGAATTGGTCATGGAAATGTGGTAATAAAACACAGATAATGTGTCCTAACATGTATTATGAAGAGCAGTAATGCAGCTCACTCTATTGCTAACACAATAATGCCTAAATTTTAAAAGTTAGCAAAGCTGAAGTCTGGGTCAGAATTTTACCCCTTATCGGCATTGTAATACATGCTGCTGCAAGCCACTTACTCACTGCTCACCATTGATTATTTCTGCTTTAATTTTATATTTTAAATGATTTGGTTCTTGTGTTTTTCATTTCACCTTAAGTGAGATAAGGGTAGTAGGGCATTCTCAATTTTCTCACCATGTTTTTAATCTATCTTAGGACAAATCTAATTCAATTGACATTCATTAATTAAACAAATGATTAATCCCATGGAAAAATAAATAATGTATGCAGTGTTCAATGACAATAACTGCATACAAGAATTCATTTCAACTCAAAAATCAAAGAAAACATTATGTTATGTGCCATTATAGGCCTGTCATATGCCAAATCTTCTCAGAGATAAAACCAAGAGTATTTTAATGTAGATACTGATATTATTCATTATATTTAACATTCCTTAGTACAGAATAAAATTTACATCAGGAATTCAAAGATAATTTCTTACTTACAAGTGCAGTTGTACCACAAATATTGACAGATATTATAAGATAAACCAATAAAGGTAATCTTTCGGGATGTCTTTAGGGATATCTATTAATCTTTAGGGATATCTTAGACACAGTCTTTCCAGTATCCTAGGACAAAATTCTATAATTTCTAGACAGCATGTGTCCAAGAAATCAGTACTATAGACTTGCTTGGTATACTTTTGATATCTAGCACTACAATATTATTTAAAAAGGCAACAAGAAACAGGAATATTGTATATATCTAGATATATTATAAATGAATATTTCACATGAAGTGAATTGGTAGAATGATTTTTTTAATAAAAGTATTTTTTTCTCAAGAAATACATAATTGGGGTGTTGTAGTTGCTATTCCTGGTTGTCAACTTGACTATATCCGAAATGAACTATAATCCAGAATTAGAAGGCTCACCTGTGGCCCTAATCTGGAGGCTGAGAGATACAAGTTTAGTTCAAGCAAGATCACCTGGGATTAAAGGTGTGGCACACACCTTTAATCTGGGCCACACCTTTTGCTGGAGACCTATATAAGGACATTGGAAGAAGGAAGGCTTGCTCTGCTTTGCCTGCTTGCCTTGTGGGACTGACTGAACAACTGCTGGATCCTTGGACTTCCATTTATAGCTGCTGCTGACCATTGTTGGGAGTTGATTGTTGGGAGTTGGACTACAGACTGTAAGTCATCAATAAATTTCTATACTACATAGAGACTACCATAAGTTCTGTGACTCTAGAGAACCCTGACTAATACAGGTGTGAAAAGAGTTAAAGAGTTTGGCAGAAAAAAAAATATGTAAAGCTCCAAACTCTTGAGGTATTTTTTGTATTTGTTTGTTTGTTTATTTCCTGTTTATGTTAGTGCCAAGATTCCATCAAATAAAGATGATAAGAGAATGTGAAAACCATTGGAAAATCGAGTATTCTAATACAGTCAATGTAGGCATTAATGAATGAAGAATGAGTTAGTAGTAAAAGTATATATATTTGCATGGTTCAATTTTTCATTTACCTTTTCAATAGATATGTATTTCATTCACGTGTGAAACTGCCCTTTAATAGTGATTTTTGTATAGATAATAACTTAACCTCAAGTTTGCAAGGTAAACATTCATCAGTGTTTGATAACACCTCAAATTCTAAACTTCTGTTTTCAAGCCTCAAATTTATGAGATCTGTGAGAAAAGTGGCAAGGTTACTGTATAATATCTAGCATGGATTTGAACCCCAGTTCTTTCAGGCTTCGTACTGTATTCAGTGTTTGTCTATTTGGAAGAAAGTACAGCCATGTTGCTTTCTGAGAGAGGGATGCTAGTGCTCGGCAGCTGTCTGTATCATTACTCTTCCAATGCAATACAGACAAGCTGTTGTCTACTCCCCTGGAAACATTGTATACTTACCCACTTTCTGTAACTAGATGTATTTCTTTCCAGGGACCTACTATATCTGAAATATAAATTCAAATGACATCTCTCAAGAAGGTCAGGAAGTTCAGTATATAGTATATGGTAAAGGAGTTAATGTCAAGGGAGAGAAAATACAGAGCTGAAGATTAAACAAAGCTCTCCTCCCATATAAGTGAAGAAGACACTGAAGTGGTCCACAATCACTTTAGTGGAGTGTCTCTGCATATATATATGCATATATATATATATATATATATATATGCATATATATATATATATATATGTAACCAACCAATATGATTTGATTACAGCTCAGTCCAGAAGAAGGGACCTATACCTGATATTACTTGGGTGACTAAGAACCTGTTTCTAGATAGGCCAGGGATCTAGGGTAAAAATATACTATTGTCCCACCTACCCCAACACAAAACAAAACAATAAGGTAGCAATAAAATGATTTCTTTTGACATTCTGCTATATTCATTGATCGGTTTCTTATCCAGCCATCATCAGAGAAGCTTTATCTAAAGGCAAAATGGCTCAAATACAAAGTCCCACAGTCAGATGTTCTGCAGAAAGTAAGAGACCTAACACTCAGCCCTAAATTGTACATTTCACTCAAATCCCTCAAGGCTCAGAGAACCATGTGGAAGAGGAATTGGAAAGAATGTGATATCTAGAAGGAGTGTATGTTGTCAGTGAACCAAAGCCCTCTAAATCAACATGAACAAAGGTTAGATGAACTCATAGAGACTGAGGCAGTATGCATATTGCTTTCATGAATCTGCACCACTTGGAACCCTGGACTTAAAAGAAGTAGACACTTGGCCAGGCTGTGGTGGCGCACGGCTTTAATCCCAGCACTTGGGAGGCAGAGGCAGGCGGATTTCTGAGTTCGAGGCCAGCCTGGTCTACAGAGTGAGTTCCAGGACAACCAGGGCTACATAGAGAAACCCTGTCTCGAAAAAAAAAAAAATGTAGACACTTGACCCTACATCAAAACCAGAAAGAATCCTCAGTTTACTGATAATACTTGCAAATGAAAATTTAGTTTTCTTTAATATAGTTTCACTGAGGAAACAAACTACTCTTAAGGGTGTGCTGATTGCCCAGCTATAGATGGACAACAAAAATTTGCTCAGTGAGATCTTTGGAAGTTCATTGTCTCATAATATTTTATAATAGCTGCTTGTTTGGTTTTTTGTTTTAATTTAATCATTTTAAAATTTTATTAGCCTATAGATCATATGGCTTTCAGTTTACTATTTTCATTGGATTTCTGAATGTGTGAACTAGGAGTCTCTTTTTATATCAGTTTCTGAATATTTTTGTGAGTTCTTTTTCTTGTGCTTTTTCTTAATATTTTGACATGATAGTTTATATATATATATATATATATATA
>JADRCD010067222.1:0-31393 GCA_019843815.1 Montemys delectorum | reverse complement strand
TGTGTGTGTGTGTGTGTGTGTGTGTGTGTGTGTGTATGGGAGAACATATGCAGTATTTGTAACACTGGCTTATTTCACATTATTTAACATAACGACTTACAGATCTGCACAATATCTTACAAGTATGATTTTATTTTCTTCAGATTTATTTATTTATATTTTATATGTGCCGGTGTTTTGCCTGCATGTATGTCTGTCCACTACATGTATACCATGCCCACAGCGGCCAGAAGAGGGCCTTAGGTCCCCTGGAACTGAAGTTACAAATGGTTGTTAACCACCCTGTGGATACTGGGAACTGAATTTGGCTTTTCTGGAAGAGCAGTCAGTACTCTTAATCACTGAGCCATCTCTCCAGCCTGTGAGTTCATTTTTAAGAGTAGAGATTTAGACTATTAATACTATGTATAACCAAGCTGATGCTGTTTGTTAGGGATGGTTAGTACAGATTTCCGTGAGCTGCTTGAACCTGTCAGATGAATATGTAGTTGCATCTGAATGATCAGATGTATAGAGTCTTCGCACCTTTAAATCAGGGCATCATGGTCAGTGCAGCTTTGTAGAAGGTCCTTGATGTGGACTCCTTTTTCTTCGGCTATGACAGGGATGATGCTAGTATATGAAAAATCACTTGAAATTATGGTTTCAAGTAAGGGTAATCACTAATTGTATTTATTTGAATTTGGTTTAGACTTTATAAATACACGAACCTTGACTTAGCCTTAAAATTTTACTTTAAATATTTTGACTGTAAATTTACTAGAATGTATTTTTAAAAGTTTTAAAGTTTATTGAGTTATAATTCACATACCAAAAGATCTACCCATTTCAAGTGTAAAATTCAGTAACTTTCAAGTGTATATATGTGGATGTCTCAGTATTAACATTGTGAGTGCAGCTATTGTTGACTGTATCAGTCTGTTCTGACCTAGTCGGGTTCTGTGGAACTAGTTCTCTATTCCTGTCCATTCAGGTTAATTGACAGTTAGAGACTACCTGCTTCAGTACTGACTTCCTGTTTGCACCGTCAATCAAACATGAATGAGAGGTCAGCCAGAGAAGCTCAGCTGGCTATACTGAGGTCCTTTGCTTCCTCAAGAGTTTTGGAGACTGCTTTATCATAATAAAGCTGTTACTGAAAGGGGTTTGGGGGTGGGGCAAACAGAACAACAGTACCTTTAATAAAGAGACTACAGGTATGCAGGTGTAGGTAGGGATCAGGAACAGAAATGTTAGCAGTAGTCTGCTATAATTCGGTAAGCACTAGATTAGAAAATAAATAGGAGAGGTGACTTACAATGCAGAAAGATATATCAACTGAACAAATGATCTGGAATCAAGAACAGCCTGAGTTAAACTTTATAAGTATATAGAGTATCCCTGGAATGACAGGATATAGGAAGGAGGAGGAGGAAGATGTCAAGAGATGAAGTAGAAAAGTGAGATTGGGGCCAGAGAATGAAGGGAACTGCATATGCCTTAAGGAGCTTCAACTCTATTCTTTCAGCATTTGAGCTCAGACAGCAGAGAAGGAAGAACTAGTTGATGGGTTGAACTTCATATACATCTCACTGTAACTGCATTTACAGCTCCTTCCTTGTTAACAGAGTGTTGTTACTTTAGACTGGTAAAAGTGTGCTTGCTATAGCAGGCTCCTTTCTACTATTTAGTTAACTAAAAGATCTAAATAAATGATGTGGGCTGACCCCTAAATATCATATGGTCTTCAGTGTGTTGGCTTAGAGATAGACATGTATTTAGAATCTTAGAGTTCCTGATTCAGAGTATATATCTGTATAACTGACCTGTGCTGTAGCTTAACATAAGTAAAATATAATAACATAATTTGATTAAAAATCATAGTCATGCATTTTAAATTTATTCCAATGTAGGTGATTGGAGTTGTGCTTCATACATTTCAGCAGTTCAGCAGTGTTTTATCTGCCAACTAAACTTTTTACTTGAGTGCACCATGGAAATGCTACTAATGAGACTTGTTGAGCACAAAAGTGGACTTGAAGAGCCAGAAGCCACTGTTTTCAAATGAAGGATTCCAAACAGTTTTAAGCCTCAGTGCTTTTAAATCATCACTGAGATTCCCCCAGCTCCTAAAATCAAAATGGCAAGCAGACGAAAATCAACAACACCTTGCATGGTCCTTGCCAGTGAGCAGGATCCAGATCTTGAGCTGACATCAGATTTGGATGAAGGCCCTCCCATCCTTACACCTGTAGAGAATGCTAAAGCAGAGAGTGTCTCCAGCGATGAAGAAGTTCACGAATCTGTGGATTCTGACAATCAGCAAAATAAGAAAGTGGAAGGGGGCTATGAATGTAAATATTGTACTTTTCAAACTCCAGATCTAAATATGTTTACTTTCCATGTAGATTCAGAACATCCCAATGTTGTACTGAATTCATCCTATGTTTGTGTTGAATGCAATTTTCTTACCAAAAGGTATGATGCACTTTCTGAGCATAATCTGAAATACCACCCAGGAGAAGAAAATTTCAAGCTGACTATGGTGAAGCGGAATAATCAGACAATCTTTGAACAGACAATAAATGATCTGACTTTTGATGGCAGTTTTGTTAAAGTGGAGAGTACAGAACAAGGAGAATCCATAGATGTTTCTTCTTCGGGAATCTCCATTAGTAAAACTCCCATCATGAAAATGATGAAAAATAAGGTAGAAAACAAACGGATTACAGTCCACCATAATTCAGCTGAGGGCACTTCTGAAGAGAAAGAGAATGGAGTAAAAGCAAGCCGGGAAGAAAATGCAGAGAGTGGGAGTCCTTCAGCTTTAGAATCCAATACAAGTACTTCCACCGTCAACAGAGTGCATCCCAGTCCTGCTGGCACAGTGGTGACCCCCACAGCTGTTCTTCCTGGGTTAGCACAGGTGATAACTGCCGTGTCTGCTCAACAGAACTCAAACTTGGTCCCTAAAGTCTTAATCCCTGTTAATAGCATTCCTACCTACAATGCTGCATTGGATAACAATCCTCTTCTACTTAATACCTACAACAAATTCCCTTATCCTACAATGTCAGAAATTACAGTTCTTTCTGCTCAAGCAAAATATACAGAGGAACAGATCAAGATCTGGTTTTCAGCCCAACGTTTAAAGCATGGTGTTAGTTGGACTCCTGAAGAAGTAGAGGAGGCGAGAAGAAAACAATTCAATGGAACAGTACATACTGTACCTCAGACCATAACTGTTATTCCTACACACATTTCCACAGGGAGTAATGGGTTACCATCTATTTTACAGACATGCCAAATAGTTGGTCAGCCAGGCCTGGTCCTTACTCAAGTAGCTGGAACAAACACCTTGCCAGTAACAGCACCCATTGCCCTGACAGTGGCCGGGGTTCCAAATCAAACAAATGTACAAAAGAGTCAAGTGCCTGCTGCTCAGCCTGCTACAGAAACAAAACCAGCCACAGCAGCAGTTCCATCATCGCCAAGTGTCAGACCCGAAGCTGCATTAGTGAACCCAGATTCATTTGGTATTCGGGCCAAAAAGACTAAAGAACAGCTGGCAGAACTGAAAGTTAGCTACCTTAAAAACCAGTTTCCCCACGACTCGGAAATCATCAGGCTTATGAAGATAACAGGCCTTACCAAAGGCGAGATTAAAAAATGGTTTAGTGATACAAGGTACAACCAGAGAAATTCAAAGAGTAACCAGTGCTTACATCTCAATAATGACTCCTCTGCCACTATCATCATAGACTCCAGCGATGAAACCCCAGAACCCCCAGCTGCAGCTGCTTCACAGCAGAAACAGTCCTGGAATCCCTTTCCTGACTTTGCTCCCCAGAAGTTTAAAGAGAAAACTGCAGAGCAACTTCGTGCCCTTCAGGCAAGTTTTCTCAACAGTTCTGTACTTACTGATGAAGAATTAAATAGGTTAAGAGCGCAAACCAAACTTACTAGAAGAGAAATTGATGCTTGGTTTACAGAAAAAAATAAAACAAAAGCTTTAAAGGATGAGAAAATAGAAGTAGATGAAAGTAATGTAGGTAGTTCCAAAGAAGAGCCTGGAGAAAATTCTCCTGGAGATGAAACAGTTGCACCTAAGTCAGGGGGTACAGGCAAGATATGTAAGAAAACACCAGAGCAGTTGCACATGCTTAAAAGTGCATTTGTCCGAACACAGTGGCCATCAGCAGAAGAGTATGACAAGCTGGCTGAAGAAAGTGGCCTTGCCAGAACAGACATAGTTAGTTGGTTTGGGGATACCCGTTATGCTTGGAAGAATGGAAACTTGAAATGGTACTATTACTATCAAAGCTCCAATTCAAGTAGTTTGAATGGTCTGTCTTCCCTTAGGAAAAGAGGGAGAGGCAGACCCAAAGGACGGGGCAGAGGCAGACCACGTGGGCGGCCCAGAGGAGGAAAAAGAATGAACACCTGGGACAGGGTACCATCGCTTATAAAGTTTAAAACTGGAACAGCAATACTTAAGGATTATTACCTGAAGCACAAATTTCTTAATGAGCAAGACCTTGATGAACTTGTCAACAGATCACACATGGGTTATGAGCAGGTCAGAGAGTGGTTTGCAGAAAGACAGAGAAGATCTGAGTTAGGTATAGAATTATTTGAGGAAAATGAGGAAGAAGATGAAGTTGTTGATGATCAGGAAGAAGATGAGGAAGAAACAGATGATAGTGACACTTGGGAACCCCCACGACATGTGAAGCGGAAGCTTTCTAAATCAGATGACTGAAATGTAAGTGATTAGCCTTTGTATTCATCATCATATACATGTTTTAACAGCCGTCTTATTGGTTCACTCATCTTTACATTAGTGTGTGTGTGTGTGTGCGTGTGTGTGTGTGTGTGTGTGTGTGTGTGTGTGTGTAGGCCAGAGGCTGATACTGTCTTCTTCTATTGCTCTCTGCCATATTTTTTGGGACAGCATCTCTCTGAATCTGGAGTTCACTGATTTAGCAATACTAGGTGTCCAGGGAACTCCAAAAGCTCCAAGGATCCACCTATCTCTACATCTTCAGTAGGAATATAGGTGTGCACTGCTGTGCCTAGCTCTCATGAGGGATCTTGGATCTGAACTCAGGTTTGCATGTTTTTATGCAAGTACTTTAGTGACTTGAGTGATCTCCCTAGCCTTTATCTTTACTTTTACTAATTTTTGTTTACAACTTTTTTTTTTCCTAATAAGAGGACCAGGTGCCACTAATCATGACATGTATTATTATGATATGTAGCTTGATTATTATATAGGGTTTACTGTTCTAATGTCCCTTTAATTATTTATTTTCCATATAAAACATTTTAGTTTGTTTCAAAGAAAAGGAAGAAGGGAAACAGAAAACAAACAGTAAAGGTAACTAGAAGGTATTTCTTATAACCTCCTCTCTACTAATGCTTCATTTTTGTCTATGTAAGGAAACAATTAAAAATACAAAACTAAAAATAAGGCCAAGTATACTGAAGGGAGAGACCACAGCACAAGGACTGATGGGTTCGAGGAAACTGAAATAAGAGTATATGCTTTTTTTCTCCATTGTTGGCTCTCAAAATGTCATCAGACTTTTGCTAGAGTTTAAGATGCATTGCGCATTCAGTATCATTTTCTGTTAAAAGACAAAGGCCTATTCCAGGTCCTGTATTAACTCACTAGTGCTTAGGTGGCATTTGTTTTTGAATAACTACAATACAATTTTTTTGTCATAAATCAAAATGCAGATAAAAGATATCATATTTGATATAAATTAACTCAGTCACCTAAAATATCTTTTGTTCTTTGGGATAAGAAAAACTTCCTGTAGTATAAGTACTATGTTTGGCTAAAAAAATTTCCTGCTAGATGTGGCTTTATATCCCCATAATCTTAACATTAAGAAACTGAGGCAGGAGGAGTTCAAGTTCTGGGCTACATAGGAAGATCATCTCTTAAAACAGTATAAAATCTTCGTAGTGCAAACGAATACAGTTTAACTAAAAGTTTTGGCATGTTCCTTAATAGATTGTAGATTAAATTAAAATTTTACTGTAGTTGCAGATAGTTACCTGAAGTTAGGCCTTCAGTTCTTTGTATGTGAGTTCCAATACTGGGGAGTGAGCTAGGGGATTGTTTATGCCAGGCAAGCAGTCTAGCACTAAGCTACATTCTCAGCCCAGCACTTCAGTTCTTAATTCTTTTGGAATTCAGGAACATGGTTTTATTCTCTTCTGTTCTTTGTTTTGGGAATATTCCAGAATAAAAACACACTGTTTTGAAAACAGTTTACTTGTCATGAAATGCCTGTGTTTGTCTCTCTGTAGCTCAAATAGCATCTAGTAAGCAATTGCTGTTGTGTTTTCAATCACTAAATGGGGGAGGGGCGTAGACTTTCATTATTATTTTGTATATGAGCATAGGTACTTATTTCCTTGACTTCTTTCCTCTCTAACCTACATGTGTGCTCTTTTATTCTACACAGTATTTTCTTAGTCCTCAGGAGGATCTTCCTGGCTTGTTTATTTTAGTAATTATTTATAGAGACCTTAATAAAGGCTACACATTTGTCTCACTTATTAACAGTTCCTTTTCCAGTTTCTTCTCACCAACATCCCTAAGACAGAAATCAGATGGACTAAAGCTTCACTTATTTACATCAACAGTCTAAGTCTCATTGCGTGCCAGGGAATAATATCATGTCATCATTTTAAGTCACAAGAAGCTCAAGCGTTTTGTAGCATTATCCTGAAATCTTGCCCTCCACTTCCTCATATCAGAGACTTCACCACAGGCTTTGTTCTGACCCAGATGCATAAAATATTTGTAGCAGGGTTTTTTTTTTTTTAATTGCTAAACACAAGAACATGTCTTCCGCCAAGATTACATCAGCAGATTTGTTGCTGCAGTGAATTTGTTGCAGCCTCTGCAGTCATTTTTTGGGGAATTGTAATTGTTTAAACATAGGTGAAATTTTCCATACTGTTTACTTGGATCTGACTTTCACTTATATAATAACATACTGATATGGTCATAAAATTCACATACGTCTGATTTTAAGAGTTTATACTGTTTGTAGTATATGTGTCGTTTGCTTTTGAAACACAAAGAAGCCAGGGCTGGCAAAGTAGTTCAGTAGATAAAGCATTTGCCTGAGTTCAGACCCCAGCACCTATGGAGTGTTCTATGGGCACAGTACTAGTAACTCCAGCACTGAGGAGAGATGGTGGAGAGAGATGTATACCTGAAGTTCACTGGCCAGCCAGCGTAGCTGCATCAGAGCTTTGCTGGCTTGTCTCTGAAACTAAGGCAAAAAGCAGCTGAAGAACACCCCTGCCCCACGACATGTACCAATGGCTGGCACGTGTGCACTCTCCCATGAACCTATGCACAGCATATAGCTCATATATACAATTTAAGAAATACTTGGAAATGTAAAATTATAAAACACATCAATTGGCATGTTATTCATTTAACAAAATAATTCTCACAAAATTATTCAGTACAGTTTCCTCTTAAAAGTTTTATTTCAATATGATTTAGCTTACAAAAATACCTACCCAAACCTTCCCAAAATATTGCAATTAGGCAAAGCCACAGAAATCAGGTACAAAAGTAATTACTTTTTTACAACCCAGAACTCATTGTTTAATATAAACTTTGAGGAATATACAAAGGAATATGATAAAAAAGATACTGCAGAACACAAAGTAAATATAACTTTTGTACAAGTTAACCTTATATACAAGCAGAAATACTATGGATTGTTAGATTTAATGTTACAAATACTGACAATGAAATATCTTCCTACTAATAATTTTATAAATGATTACAGAAAGGCGTATGTCTAAAAGCAAATGTGGCACATGAGGAACATACACATGGTTTATACAAACTGCACTGTGAGGTGTGTGTGGTAAGTGATCTCACTGTTAAAGACAATACAGAATGCATTTGTGGCTAACTGGTTATTATTTTTATTCTAAAAGCAAAACTTTAAAATATGGTTGTCTTTAAAGTTTCAGGGTTTTGTTTGTTTATTTGTGTTTCTTTTATAGCTACTTAAAATTCTGAAGGAGAATAAGTTCTTCAACTCAAGATGTCTGAATTACTGTGAATTGGCCCAACCAATCCTGATGACACTGACAGTACTTTGGGGCATACATACTCTCAAAACAGAATCCAATGTCCAAAAGAAATGGAACTTGATGTTGTGCCAAAGTCAAACTGCTGCAGTCGGGGAAAGTTCTGCAATGTATATAGAGTGCTAATTAAAACAAACCTGTAAAAAGTGAAATTTTAATACAGTACATTTTTATTCAGACAGGATGGAAACCTTGTGAATCTTTGACTTTCTAAGGGGTTAATGACCACTAGAGCTTGTCCTCACATCTAGTCCAGCTTACAGCTGTGTAAGATGGGCTGTATTACCTGTATTCTTTGACATGTGATTAAGCTTACAGCTTTGAGTGACCAAATATTTTACAGAGTAAAAGTTGTTAGAAATGGGAGAGGAGAACCAAACCCTACTTTACTTCTGTGTCTTATTCATCAGGTCCTACACCAAAATTAAAAGTTGTACATGGGCTTACACAGTTTGCAGTGTGCCTGTGCCTGTTATGTTAGCACAGGACGACTTGTGGCTGGCAGGCCTTCCTGACTGGACCCTCCACTGAACACTCATAAACCACTGTTTCCACTTGCAGCACTTGTGACTTCTCTGTCAGAATCTGATTTGCTTTTTACTAAACTGAAGATGCTACCCCAAAGGGAAAAAGAATTGAGTAGAGAGAAACTCTAAATATTGTTCCAAACATGTGAAACAGAGTCCACAGTAAAATACATGTGGTGTGCGTTCTCACGGGCACCAGACAGATGCTCAGGTCAGATTTTGCAGGAATCATCTTTTCATGAAATTCTACCTTGTGTAACAATTTCAGTGAACAGAGAAAAAAAATTCAGAACTTAACAAGTTAAAAATTACCTTTTCGTGTAAGAATCAGGCTTGTTACTGGTAAGTCTGTGCAGCAGAAGACAGAGTTCCTACTGACTTGTAACTAGACTGCTGCTGAAGTTCGTGTTGGGAAGGACCCTTTCTGTTGTGATCATAGGACCACTTTTCAAACTGTGCTTTCCTCACAGAACAAATTTTCGGTTTTATTAGATTTGGACTTAAAAATTTCTTTTTGGATCATCACACATAGTGGGTTTGGCCAGTTCATGTTTTTTTTCTAACTTAATGAATAATAAATACTAAGCTCTTGGTTAAATGTTTGTCAGCTAATGAGAAATGTTATGAAAAAGCCTTGAATATGCATGCTGCTTTCATTTTTATAAACTTTTTATTTTTTAACTATAGCTTTATTAGCAATTCCCAAATGCTGCAATTTGCTGATTTCTTCACTCAGACAGCTGGCTTTGTGGGTGGCTTTTTTCATACTACTGTTAACTTTTTTTAAAAAAAGAAGTGATGTAAAGACTGTAACAATTGAATGCACTAAGCTGTTTTTCTTTTACACATTTAAAAACTTCTTAAAGTACTCTGTATTATAATGATTAAATTGCTCCCTTTTTAAAACCATTGCTAATGTGGTCTGAGTTTTATTTGACAGTAATTTTAATGTTCTCAAGATCCAATCCTTGAAATGTCAAGGATTGGAGATGAAGGATTTGAATATATTTACATTACATTTCCTTTGTACTATGCTAACTTTGATAGCTGCAAATAACTTTGTGATTTTCCCATCTCTCTGGTAGGCTGGATGAAAGTCTGCTCTGATGTTTGCTAGCTTTTAAATAAATTTATTCAACAGTGCAAAAGAGCTTTTCTTTCCTGGTTGACTATGTCTTTGAATACAAAATAAAAGTTAGCAATAATGAGCACTTTCGAGTGATTTTTTTTTCTATTGAGCCAGCTTTATAAAAAAAGTGGTAAAATATGGATAGAAGTTGCTGTTATAATTTTAAGTGTACAGTTTAACGGCACTAAATTATATTCACAGTGTTACGCAATCTTCATTGTAATTTCCAAAACTTTTTCATCACCCCATACAGAAATTTGAAACCATTAAGCAATAACTCCACATCCCTAGCTCCTGGTAACCTCTGGTCTACTTCCTGGTCTATGAATTTGGCTACTTTTGAAATTTCAAGTGAGTGGAAACACACAAGCTTTCCTTCTGTGTCTGGCTTATTTCACGTGGCATAATGTTTTCAAGGTCATCCATGTTGTAACATATAATGTTCCTTTTTGATAATTTTGAATTATAGATCACTGTGTACTAATTTTTGACTATTGCCTCATCTGTTGATGGACACTTGGGATATTTCCATCTTCAGATAATTGTGATTCATGTTGCAGTGAACTTGAACTCTGGCCTATAAGTCTCTTTTTGAGTTCCTATTTTTAGTTCTTTAGATATATATCTTGGAGTAGTACTCTTATTTAGATAATGAATTCTATGTTTAATATTTTTTAAGATAAAATTTTAAGTTAATCTCAGACTGGTAATTCAACTCACTGCATTGCTCAGACTTGCTTTGCACCCACAATCCTATTATCTCCTCATTGTGCTGGGGTTACAGGAGTATGCCACCACGCCTAGTGGCATAACTTGTTAACTATCTGAGAAATCACCAACTTATTTACAGTGCCAAAATGCTTCCCATACAATCTTATGCATCTCACGTTATAACCAGCAACATAAAAAGGGTTCTATTTTTTTCACATTTTCCTCATACCCTTTACTTTGAATCATTAAGAATATTGTTGGGGCTGGAGAGATGGCTCAGCGGTTAAGAGCACTAACTACTTTTCCAAAGGTGCTAAGTTCAAATCCCAGCAACCACATGGAGGCTCACAACCATCCATTATGAGATCTTATGCCCTCTTCTGGTCTGTCTGAAGACAGCTACAGTGTACTTATGTATAATAATAAATAAATCTTTAAAAAAAAAAGACTGAAAAAAAAAGAATATTGTATAGTCAACATAAAGTAGTGAACAAAATGATAGCCATCTTGGATGTCAAGTATATCATTGTGGTTTTGATTGGCATTTCCATAATGACATCATCTTTTCATATGGTGACAACCATTTGTATACCTTTTTTGTTTAATGTCTGTTCAGGTCCTTTGCCTGGTTTTTAATTGGGTTATTCCTTTGTTGCTGAGTTCTAGAGATGCTTTGAATAGTCTGGTGTTACAGTCTTATCTGAAACATAGTTTGTAAATATAGTCAGTCCTCATTATTTGTAGATTCTGTATATGCAAAAGCTCCTACTCATTAGAATTTATTTGCAACCCCAATTCAATACTTGATGCACATTTGGAGCTATTCCTTTATGTGCACAGAATAGCAAAACATCTGTGCTGTTTGAGCACATTCCCAGCTGAGGTCAACTAGGTGGCTCTCACCTCTCCTAATGCAAAGAAACAGCCTTTTTTTGTAGTGTTTTATGTTTGGTATTTGTGTGCTTCCCCTGCCCCTGGCAATTCATTGTTTATTTTAAATGTAAGACTGGATTGCTGCCTAGTAAATGCAATGAGTCTGCCTTGTGCCATGTGGAGAAATGCATGCTAGCTAAGCTTAATTCCAGTAAAGCTACCATGCTGCTGGCCATTAATTCAGTGTTAATCAATAGTGCATGTTAACTAAGGTGTCTTTAAACAGAAATGCATAAAACAAGTTTAGGGATTAATTGATAAGAATATGGAAGGGCCAGAGGTTTGTCTTTTGTTTTTCTGGACTGTTTTCTGAAACTGTGTCTTATGTAACCCAGGAAGGCACCACATAGCTAAGGAAGGCTTGAATTCTTCATCCTTTCTCAAGTTCTGGATTAAAGGCATGTATCGCCGGGCGGTGGTGGCGCACGCCTTTAATCCCAGCACTTGGGAGGCAGAGGCAGGCGGATTTCAGAGTTCGAGGTCAGCCTGGTCTACAGAGTGAGTTCCAGGACAGCCAGGGCTAGACAGAGAAACCCTGTCTCAAAAAACCAAATAAATAAATAAATAAATAAATAAGTAAATAAAGGCATGTATCATCCTGTGTTCAGGATTTTCAGGTTTTATTAGGTTTTTATTGTATGTGCGTATGTCTCTATATGGGTGTGTACACATGAGTGCAGGTGCCCTAGGGGGTCAGAGACATTAAGTTTCCTGGAGCTGGAATTATAGGCAGTTGTGAATACTGGGAACTGAACCCAGGTTTTCTATGAGAGCAGTACATGCTCTAGCCTCTCGTTGTGATTTCTTTTGCTTTCTTTTCTTTAGTTTTCTTTTCTCCCCTCACCCCGCTCTTTCTTGAGACAGGGTTTTTCTATATAGCCCTAGCTGTCCTGGAACTCACTTGGAAGACAATTCAGAAATCTGCCTGCTTCTACCTCTCTACTACAGGGATTAAAGGAGTGTGTCACCACAGTGTGCTTTTGTGGAATGTAACCACTGAGAACAGTGAGAATTGGCTGTAATTTTCCCATTGTGTTGGTTGTATTTTCACCTTATTGGTAATCCCAAATTTAACATTTTTTATGAGTCTAATTTTCAACTTTTTATTATTGCTTATGCTTTTAACACATTTAAAAGGCAGTGTCAATCTCTTAATTCTTATTAAGTGTTTTGTAATTTTCGGTCTTGTACTTAGGTTCTTAAATCATGTCTACTCAGTTTTATATATGGTATGAAGTAAGATGTCCAATTTTATTATTATTTTTCTTCATAAACTTTAGCTTATAAATCAATGGATTTCCATGTGATGATCTCTTCTTAACTGTTTGTTTAGTGCACACATTGGTGCACGTATGGAGGACACCTTTTGGGAATCAGTTCTCTCCTTCCACTCTGTGGTCATCAGGCTTGGCACAAGTGCCTTTTCCAGTCGAACCCTCTTGCTAGCTCCATTATGACATTTCCAGGCTATAATCATTATCCCTTGCTCATGTCTGTCCTCCACTCTTACTTCCTCCCCAATATTGCTGGACCTTTTCCCACAGATGACCCATTTTCTCTTTTCATGTCACATACAGATTTAAACCTACATTTCACACCTTGTTCTCCCTTTCCTTTCCCTGTCGATCTTTTCCTTCTCACTTGTAGTCCCCCCCTACCTTTATGCTACATGTATTTGTATTTAAAACTAGATTATGCTTATGAGAGAAAGATGTGATGTTTGCTTGAGCCGAGCTTGTTTTACCTAACATGTTCCATTTGGTTTCCTGAAAGTGACGGAACTTCATTCTTTTCTATAGCTCATTAAAGCTCAGCTGTGTATCTCTGCCACATTTTTAATGGTTCATCTGTTGAACCATTTTAATGGCCATCTAGGCTGGTTGAATAACTTGGCTATTGTGAACAGAGCAGCAATAAGCATTGGTGTTCTGTGGTATGTTGACTTAGATTTCTCTAGATTTATATCTAGGAGTGATTTATGGTACTTATTATATGTTTTAAAGTCAACCTCTCTTTCTTTCCCTGTGTGTGTGTGTGTGTGTGTGTGTGTGTGCGCGCGCGCACGTGCGCGCGCAGCAGTATAGAAAGGGTCCGTTCCCCCAATATGCTCACAAGCAGATGTTGTTTTTCTCCTGAAAAATTATCTGTGTATGTGTACACTGCAGGCATCTTCCTCAGTTGCCCTTTCTCCCCCCTTAAATATATGAGTGAACTGGGCTTGGTGGCGCATGCCTTTAATCCCAGCACTCAGGAGGCAGAGGCAGGCACATCTGAGTTAGAGGCCAGCCTGGTCAATAATTGGAGTTTCAGGACAGCAAGAGCTATTTGGAGAAGCCCGATCATGAAAAACAAAACAAAGTTAATAAATAAGTATTGGTATGTTAGCTGGGCGATGGTGGCACATGCCTTTAATCCCAGCACTTGAGAGGCAGAGGCAGGCAGATTTCTGAGTTCGAAGCCAGCCTGGTCTACAGAGTGAGTTCGAGGACAGCCAGGGCTATGCAGAGAAACACTGTCTCAAAAAAAAAAAAAAACAAAAAACCAAAAAACAAAAAGTATTGGTATGTTTTACCTGCATCTGTGTAAATGCACTGGTGCCCCTGGAGGCTAATATCCTGGAACTGGAATTATAGACAGTTGTCTGCTGTCATATGGGTACTGGGAATCAAACCCAGGTTCTTTGTGATAGCCAGTGCTCCTAACCACTCAACTAAACACTTTAGTAGTAATAGCCTTTTCAGCAAAGATGAAGTAGAATCTCAGTGTTTATATTTATTTGATGAGTAAAGATGTTGTATGTCTCATTTTTAGAATCTATACACTCTAGGTACTAATTCTGTCAGATGTATGGCTGGCAAAGTGTCCTTCCCATTCTGGGGTCTGTCTTGAATTCTGCTGCTGGCTTGTGTGGTGCAGCTTTTTTATCTTCATGCAATTCCTCTGTTGAAGTCAGAGATCCACCTGCCTCTTGTGTCCCGAGTGCTGGGATTACAGGCATGGGCCACCACACTCAGCTGCTCCTAGAGTTCTTTTCAGAAAGTTTGTGCCTATTCATCTATCTTGAAGTTGTTTCTATAGTCTCAGAGTTTTATTCTATCTTTTGTGTGTATGTGTGCATTTTCTACATGTTGTATGTGTCTGTGTGTGTAGACATCTTCCTTAATCACTCTCCCATGTTTAACAATTTTTTCAAAAATGTCCCTGCATATTTAATTTGTGAGTGCAGACATGCATAGCCATAGCATGCACGAGGCCAGAGGACAACTTGCATGCATTGATTCTCTTCTTCCACCATGCAGGTCCTAGTGCTAGAGGTCAACGTAAGTACCAATGCTTCGGAAGCCATCTCCCCTGCCCCACAGTAAGGTTCCCGATACATCAGAATTTGTGAGTGAGTGAGTGTGTGTGTCTTTGTGCGTGTGTCTGCATGCCTGCAGGGTGAGAGATAAGAATCTAATTTAATTCTTGTACATGTGGATATCTAGTTTTCCTGGCTATTTATAATTTTTTTCTTTTGTAGATGATAATCTAGTTGTTTCAGAATCACTATTAAATCAACTATTTTCCCCCATTGAGCAAACTTTGTACTCCTGTTGTACTGGCTAGTTTTGTGTGTCAACTTGACACAGGCTGGAGTTATCACAGAGAAGTGAACTTCAGTTGGAGAAATGCCTCCATGAGATCCAGCTGTGGAGCATTTTCTCAATTCGTGATCAAAGGGGTGGAGCCATCCCTGGGCTGGAAGTCTTGAGTTCTATAAGAGAGCAGGCTGAGCAAGCCAGGAGAAGCAAGCCAGTAAGCAACATCCATCCATGGCTTCTGCATCAGCTCCTGGTTCCTGACCTGCTTGAGTTCCAGTCCTGACTTCCTCTGGTGATCAACAGCCATGTGGAAGTAAGCTGAATAAACCCTTTCCTCCCCAACTTGCTTTTTGGTCATGATGTTTGTGCAGGAATAGAAATCCTGACTAAGACAAATTGATACCAGCATAGTGGGGTATTCCTGTGACAACCTGACCATGTTTTGGGGAAGATTGTGGAAGGACTTTGGAACTTTGAGCTAGAAGAGCCATTGGTTGTTAAGAGCTCTGTGGAGATGTTGTGTAGGAGCTTGGAAGATCATGCTGAGAACAGTGCAGAGGATGGAGGCCTGGCTTGTGAAATTTCAGAGGGAAGATTAAAGACTCTATCAGGGCCGTTGTTATTTTGATTGTGAAGATTCTGTGGTTCTGGTTAGCTGGGGCTGAAGTATCAGCTGTGATTAACAAGATACCAGAACTACTAAAATGAAGACTGCATTACTGGGACTATTGATGCTGGTTAGCTGGAGCTAAGAAATTAGCGGTGATTAAGAAGAGACCAGCATCACTGAGGTGACATCTTCTGGGAAATGTTTTTTGAGAGCGAAGAGGTTATGTTCCAGAGATAGCCAAGGTTGTACCTTGTGCTGCAGCAGGACTTGGTAATGTGTAAGAGTCACCCAGGTGGTCCTGGTTTTGACAGCACGAAGGGGTCATGAGGAGCAGCTGAGGCTTAGCACAGTGAGAGGCCATGGAAGGCCATTGGTGAAGGTGCAGCCTCAGTTTGTAATTGATGGCCCAGGACTGAAGGTGTCATGCAAAGGAGTTGAGGCTTGGCACCGTAAAGACAGTCTATGAGAGGCTACTGGTAAAGCCTAGTTACAGCATTGTTTTGGGAATGCCAATACCATACAATGACCACCAAGGACAGCGGCAGCAGTGGAGTACAGGCATCTGGAGCCCAGAAGACAAGATGTGTGCTACAAAGGGCAGAGCTGGAGAAGTGACCAAAACTCTTAGAGGAGCCCAGAAGATCGTGAGTTGGACCCCAGACACTGGTTTTGCTTTTGATTGTGACTGTGCACTGATATTTTTCCCTCTTGAAGGAAGAATGTATTTTAGTGGAGCCCACAGTTAAGAGACTTTAAATTTTAAAAGATATTGGACATTTTAAATTGATTGAACTTTTAATATGTAAAGACTGTGGGACTTTAGATTTGGGGATGAATAAGAACATAAGGGTTGAGGCTTAATAGTGATGTGTTTGTGTGTTAAGTTGACAAGGGGTCAATTGTACTGGCTAGTTTTGTGTGTCAATTTGACACAGGCTGGAGTTATCACAGAGAAGTGAATGAACTTCAGTTGGGGAAGTGCCTCCATGAGATCCAGCTGTGGGGCATTTTCTCAACTAGTGATCAAAGGGGTGGTGCCATCTCTGGGCTGGAAGTCTTGAGTTCTATAAGAGAGCAGGCTGAGCAAGCCAGGAGAAGCAAGCCAGTAAGCAACATCCATCCATGGCCTTTGCATCAGCTCCTGGTTCCTGACCTGCTTGAGTTCCAGTCCTGACTTCCTCTGGTGATCAACAGCCATGTGGAAGTAAGCTGAATAAATCCTTTCCTCCCCAACTTGCTTTTTGGTCATGATGTTTGTGCAGGAATAGAAACCTTGACTAAGATACCTGTCAAAAATTTTTTGGTTTGTTTGTTTGTTTGTTTTTTGAGATGGGTTTCTTTGTGTAGCCCTGACTGTCCTAGAACTTACTCTGTAGACCAGGCTGGCCTGGCACTCACAGAGATCCTCCTGACTCTGTCTCACAAATGCTGGGATTAAAAGTGTGGACCACCACTGCCCTGCAATTGGTTATATTCTTGAAGGCTTATTTTTTGGACTCTCAAATTCTATCCTACTGGTATATATTTCTGTCCTTAAGCTAGCCCCGTATCACTTAGATTTTTGTAGATTTGTAATGAGTTTTGAAATCAAGAATGAGTCTTACAACTGTTTTTAAAGATGTCTTTGGGGGCTTGTGAGATGGCTCAGTGGATAAAGGAACTTACTGCCAATCCTGACTATCTGAGTTTGATCTCCAGGACTGCATGGTATAAAGAGAGAACCAACTCTTACAAGTTGTTCTTTGACCTCTGTGACCTTCCCCAAGCCCCCACATAAATAAATTTAATTTTTTTCTTTGTAGATTGTGGTTCTGTTTAGCACCCTTTCCAATTTCATGTGAATTTGAGAATTGGCTTTTCCATTTTAAAACAGATGGTTGAACATTTGATAGAGAGTATGTTGATTCTGTAGATTTCTTTGGTAGCAGTAACATGTTAATGATGTTGGCTTCCTGTCTACAAACATGGTATTTGTCATTCTGTGTATTGGTGTTACTTAAGTTCTTTCAGGAATGTTTCAGTGTGCAAGCCTTTCACTTTTTTGACTATTCCTATATATCTTATTCTGTTAGATCTTGATATTAATGGAATGGCTTTTCCTTTTAATTGATTTTTTATTTGAGCACACACATGCATGTATGTGTGTGTGTGTGTGTGTGTGTGTGTGTGTGTAGTCTGGGTGCCTGCTCAGTATGGGTGCTAGCAACTAAACTTCTACAGTTCAGTTGGATCTTCTTACAGGATTCTAACTGGTAAGTCACCTCCGCCCAGTTTATCTATCATATCTACCAGCTTTCTTATGAGAAAGAAAAAAACAAGGGAAGAAAAAACAGAAAGGGCAATGTGTTTTTATAGAATGTTTAAAATAAAATTTATTTTAAAATTAAAAAGGAAATGAAGGAGGGAAATAAAAGGCCAAAAATGTCTCAGACTTTGAGCATGTTGGAGCGCTCTAACAGTTAGGCTTGGACAGGCCAGGGACAACCCAGCACAGCTAAGTATCTTCCTGTGTCTTTTCTGCACACACATCTTGCTCTGAGGATATGCAGAGCTTTCTGAATTCTCCCAAAAGCACAAGAACTTTCTAATTTTTGAAGAATCTCTCCTATTCTTTCCTCTCAGGCCTTTGTGATATGCTTTTATTTTGTCTTTGACTTGTTTTGACCCAAGACTTTGAAAATTGGTAGATTGGGCTGTTTGTTTGTTTGTTTTTGTTTTGTTTTGCAATGATTTCAAACAATACCCGCTGCCTTTTAGTCAAAATTCCAGGTTATATAAAGTAAGTGGATATTTTTAGAAGTCCTCCAGCAGCCCTGTGGCAGGCTAGAACAGACAGACCTAATAATTTGAGGGCTTCTTTGCGTTTTCTCAGTCTAGGATGTAGGGCTGTACAGTGAGAACATGGACTAAATATTCTTTGTCATCCCTTAACACAGAACTTCCATGAGAGCAAGGATCTTTTAAAAATATAGATACTTTTCATTTTTGTGTTTGTCAGTGTACACACTTTGTGTGCAGGTACAGAAGATGCCAGAAAAGGGCACCCACACCCTGGAGCTAGGGTTACAGATAGCTGTGAGCTGCCTGATGTGGGTACTGGGATTGAACTCTGGTGCTCTCCAAGAATAGCGAGTGTTCTTAATGGCTGAACCATCTCTCTGGGAGCTTAACTAATTTACCACTGTATGATCCATTCTGACAACAGGACTTTTCTTACAGCAGATAAACACAGATTTTAGTTGAATCAATGAACAACTATAAAAACTCTGCAGAATATGAGAAATGTATGTTGGTAAATTATTCATGAGAATTAGCAGGTTAACATTAATGCTCAAAATAGAAGGGACAGATTTTAGCAAAAGAAGCATACAGAAAGACCAGCAAGATAGCTCATTGGGTTAAGGCACTGGCAACCAAGCCACATCACCTGAGTCTGATTCCTGGGAGCCATGTGCTAGAAAAGGGAACTAACATAAGTTGTCTTCTGACTACCATATGTGCAGTGTGGCATCTGCGCCCCACTCAAATAAATAGATAGATGTATTTTTTTTTTAATTTTAAAGAAAAAAGATGGAAAAGTGGAAAAATATTTACACATCTCTATAGAGCTCAAAGGAAAGCTGATTGGCTCATCACAGAGGGCACTTTTAGATCGGAAACTCCAGTAATTGTCCATCCCAGCTTGCTTTCTGGTCACTGTGGCAGAAACAAGGGAGGAATGGGGTATTTGGGCTCATAGTCTCAGAGGGATTTCAGTTTGTATGGCAAGGGCAGCACTATAGCAGATGTATCTGAGGCTTGGGCTAGGGTGTACTTTTCACACACATCTTGAGAGATCAGGAGGCAGAACTTGGGCAGGGAGCAAAACCAGATACATCGTTCAGAGGCCTGCCTCAGTGGACTACTTGCTCCAGTCAGTCCCCACTTCCTAAAGACTCTGCAGCCTTCCAGACAAGCTGAGGACTGACCATTTACAGCATGGGCTGTGGGATAGCTCTTACCTTCAAACCTTGACAGCAACACAGTATCAAAATATGTAACTAAGTAACCTGACTGTGTCCATGTTTATCATCTATCTTCCCTACTTTAGTATGCTCTCTACATGAGCACAGAGCTCCACACACAGTCCCCCAGACACACAGAATGATGTAGAGAATCCATACATAAATACAGTGTGGTAAGCCTACTTTAGATTAATCCACTCAACAGGAGTCAGGGATGGCTGGATGCCAGACACTGTTCACATGGAGGTGAGTGACCCAGTCCAGGCTTAAATGAGCTCATGGTTTACTGTGAGTGACTGACAAATGAGCATTAGATCTTCCCAAGAAATATTTAGCCTCAACCCTAGCCTCTGGAAATGCAAAGTGCCCTGGACATGGTGGTGTGTGAACCTAGACAAGAGCCATGGGAACCAGGCTAAGGGGAGAGGAGGTCAGCAAAGGATTCTGGGAATCAGTCAGATAGTTTAAAAGACACTGGAAGTGGGGTGGCTTTCTGATAAAGGATATCGTGAGTTTGTACTTGGTCAGGACAAGGAGGATTGCAAGAGGAGGGAGAGACTGAGGGCAGACTGTGGTAGGCTTGCTGAGAATAGCTGGCTGGAGAGCAGGGTTCATCTAAGCTTAGATAGTCTAGACTGGTCTAGACTGGGGAGATACTTCCACAGGGAAACACTGGCTCTACTCTGCCCAGATCACAGGCAGGACACCAACAAGTGAACCACAGCTGAGAAGTACTCTGTCTGCCTGCCTGTCTTGATGCCCATCCTTTACAAGCACCCATCCATTGAACAGGCATTGATTATGCTACTCTGGCCAAGACCTATCTGGAAGCTAGGTTTACAAGCCTGAAAAAGACAGTCTCTAACTTCCTTAGCACTGTCTACAGTGTGTGGGAATGCCACAGCAGGGGAACAGAGCAGCAAGGAGTGTTGCCTGAAAAGGGAGCCATTGCCTTGTGATGGGCAGCTCAAACAGTCACCTCAATAAAAAATAAGATTTTAATAGCTATTGAGCTATGGAAACAGATTTTTTTGTTTTGTTTTGTTTTTTGAGACACGGTTTCTCTGAGTAGCCCTGGCTGGCTGGCCTCAAACTTAGAAAGCTGCCTGCCTCTGCCTCCCAAGTGCTGGGATTAAAGGTGTGCGCCACCACCGCCTGGCCATTTTTTTTTTATTTTTAAAAAATTTTTTTTTAGAAACAGATTTTTAAAAGTCTCAACCACTTGGTTCCATAGTTGCCGAAATCCCATTTACTCTAACACAGTGGTTTGCAATATGTGGGTAACAACCCCTTTGGCAAATCTGTATCTCCAAAAATGTTTACATTACAGTTCATAACAGTAGCAAATTATATTATGTAATAGCAACAAAAATAATTTTATGGTTGGGGGTCACCACATGAAGAACTGTATTAAAGGGCTGCAGCTGATTCAGCTCAAGCAGGCTGAGAAACACTGCCCTAACACCTGCAATTTCTAAGCTTACAGGGTAGATTTAACTGTTACAGTGTCTAAAGCCCACTGTCTTGAGGCTTATTAAGTGAGGCCATGTTTTGCAACTCTGATTCCCAGGCCCTGGCTCATTAACTGCAATGGGAATTTTTAAAAAGTCCTGATTCTAACAACAGTTTGGTATCCATCAGGCTTCCCAGGGCTCAAATAGCTACTTTCTCACTTTCTTTTTTTGTTTTTAAAGATTTATTTTATGTATATGAGTACACTATAGCTCTTTCCAGACACACCAGAAGAGGGCATCAGATCTCTTTACAGATGTCTGTGAGCCACCATATGGTTGCTGGGAATTGAACTCAGGACAGATATGCCATGACTGTGGGAGTAAAGTAAGCTAGGAGGTTCTTTTGGCAAAAGGTTGGAAACTACCGAGCCCAAGAATCTTGAGTCCAAAGGGCAAAGAACTATCACTTAGCCACATGGTAAAACAACTGCTGCCATTTTAGCACATGCTCTAGTTCAGTCGTTGGGCAGGAGGCTAGAGCTAGCAGGCCTCAGAACAGGAGGGAAGAAATTCTGAGGCCAAATAGCTTTTATAAAGGAAAAGCTAGAAGAAATCCCCCTTGCCCGCCTTTGCTCTGCTCTTCCTCTGCTCCTAGAGCAGAGATTTTGAATAGATCCATGACACCCCCTTTACTTCCCTAGCTTTCTGGGTCTCATTTTAATCAATACCCATTTCCTATACTGGGTTGCACAGCTAGTGAGTCAAGGTCACAAAGCCAGACACATGCGGCTCTTGCAGTCCTTCAGTACTGTGCTGACATAGTACTGGGCAGAGACAGGGCATACTGGGATTAGGGCAAATATATCCCTTTTTAGGACATAATATTGTTCTTGGTGATATTATGGACTTTTCTTATACTTCTCTATAACATCTGAATTTTTCTTAATAAGAAGTATTGCATTTCTGATTAGAAAACAAAAAACCCTAGGTATTAAAAATGTACTTCCCGGGCTGGTGAGATGGCTCAGTGGGTAAGAGCACTGACTGCTCTTCAGAAGGTCCGGAGTTCAAATCCCAGCAACCACATGGTGGCTCACAACCACCCACAATGAAATCTGATACCCTCTTCTGTGTACTCATTTATAATAATAAATAAATTAAAAAAAAATGGACTTCCCTGGATGAATCCCACAGTAGCTACCGCCTGGAGACGGTATGTGAATCTTCCAGTGAGGCTATTGAATACGCAGCTGAGTTCCATATTTTGTGAGTCGTGAGCAGATGAGTTTTGAAACCCGGGGAGGTGGTTTAGGTTGCCCTGTACAAGTCTGTAGAGTAGAAAATAGAGCTGAAGGAAAAACCCTGGAAGCAACTGGTGGAAGAGGAGCAAGTGTGAGGGAAAATAAAAAAGTTTTATTACTAGCTCTGCGTTAGTGTTGTATAACACAACCCAGTGTTTGTCCACGACCTTTACTTTCTAGAGTCGAAACATTTCTTGAAAGTCTCAAAATTCTGCTAGTCTTGATCAAGCTTTTAAATTTCGATGTCTAGCTTTTTATAAATGCATGAATAGTTCTGGTTTCTTCTTCAGAGTGGACTTTTGAACAAATTACCTGACTTCTTCAAGCTCAATATCTCCTTTTACAAAACAGGAGTAACTGTGCTCTTCTCGCACAGTTATTATTGGGAAGGAAAATGAAGAAATAAAATGCAAAATAAAATGGGGAGAATACTGTGAGTGTTTAAAACTGGTACTTACCAAGTTAACCGGCTCCCCTGCGCCCCTGACTTTTCGAGGTACTCAGGGGAAAAGTACTCTATCCAGCTCCTGATACAGAGAAGTCAAAGACTTTGTTGGGAGGTTTAGGAAGCTCTAGAGTCAGGTAAGAATTTCTGCTCCACCACGAAACCCCCAGTTTGCGCGGCCGCTGAAAGACTACCACTCCCAGAATGCAACGCTCCGGCCGACAATCCACCGCTTCCGTGTGGGCGGTGCACCGGTGCCGCTCTAGACACTACCTTGTCTCGGTTCCTGGCTGCCGTCCCACACTTTGGAGGCTGGGTGATGGGCGTCGCTCTAGGTGTCGCCTCGCTTCGAGGTCCCGTTGCACGTCCGCGCGATGGAGACCGGATGCTGGGTGTTGGGCGGCGAGTTTGAGGACTCAGTGTTCGAGCAGAGGCCGGAGCGCCGTCTTGAGCCGCCCTCCCACTACGGCGCCAAGCTCTGCGAGCCGCAGGTGAGACGGCTGCCCTCTTGCCGCTTCGTTCCGGAGCCGGCCTGCGGCGAGGCCCGCCACCGTCACTGTCCAGCCGCCCTGCAAGCAAGCACAGCGACCTCACTCTTCCAGCCTCTGGTTGTCTGTTTCCGTGCCCCACCCCCAACCCACATGTCCTGCAGACCTGCCTGGGCTAGTATCCTATACCCCCTCTCTGCCCCAACCCCGTCCAGGTGGTCCACTGTAGCATCTTTTCAGGCTTGCTGGCTGCCTAGAAGAATAAAATAGTTTCAAGCTAATTTTTGTTTCATCATTTCCTAGTAATATAATGATAATTGGATGTGTTATTGTTAAGTTGGGATGGCTAGTTATGTGACTAGATGGTTGCAGAGTGCCGAACCTAACGGTGGCTCAAATATCTCGTCTTGAGTGACACTGTGTTTGAAGAATAGAACAAAGTTTTTCCTACTGTGATGGCCCAGAAGGAGAGACACTAACTTAGCAAGCTTGTGATGAGCCTTGATACTCAGTGAAGTGTGTTATTCAAAATACAGCCAAGCCATTACAATGTTAATTGTACTGAGTCAACAGAAGTTAGAGAGACTTTCTTCTTCAGCCTCAGCAGGTTTTATTGTAAAAGAGAGTAGGAGATGCTGCTTTGGGGCTGGAAAACCGGGCATGCAGAATGCTTTTCATCCATTTTTTTTTTTTTAATTCTTTCTTGGTAGTTATATCTCGATCTCATCTTATGTCCAGTGGGTTTAAATCAGAAAAGGGCAGTCTTCTTACAGATGTGTCTTCAGATCCTCCAAATCTTTGTCTGGGATGCACAGAAACCTGACTCCAGTTAAAATTTCCTGTGCTCTATGTGCCTTGGTAGCATTTTTACAGTAGGACCATCACCATAATCACAGTTTCCTACATCTTGTGCATAGTATTGTCAGTCCCTATTCATTTTCAATTGCTCTAAAAGAAAGCAGATAGCACTTTAAGAGTCACTGGACTGCACTAGGTGACTGTCATTTCCAGTAACTTTGCTGTGGTTGAAAACGTGTGCTCTTATTTTTTTTTTAAACAAATCTGTTGACATGTTTATACTTGTGATCATTACAATTTTTTTTTTAAACCACATTTATTTATTTGTGTGTGGGGGTGAGAGAGTCATGGCACTGTGTGGCAGTCAGGGGACAAATTGCAAGTGTTGATTCTTTCCACCACATGGGGCCAGAGATCAAATCAGGTTGTCCAACTTAGAGACAGGTGCTTTTACCCACCGAGTCATCTCAATGACTATTGTGATCATTTTAATAAAAAGCGGGCTGTCAGGGAGATGGCCCAGCAGGTAAAGTCAACTGCAGCCGAGTTTGATGACCTGTGATCTATCACCAGAACCAAAAGAGTAGAAGGAGAGAACTAATCAGCAGTTTATGCTCTGACTTCTACTTGTGTACAGTAGCATGGATGTGCCCACATACATATAATATATATTAAAAATATTTTTAAAAATCTGGGCCATCATGTAGATTGTCATTGGTAGCTCAGTGGGCGAAGTGCTTGGTGCCCAGCCTGAGGACCTGAGTTCAGATTCCTAGCACTCATATAGAAAACTAGGTATGTCAGCCGGCTCTAGAAGGCCAAGACAGGAGTACCTTGGAGCTTGCTGCTAGCCATTCTAGCTGACTGGTAAGCTTCAGGTTCAGTGAGAGACCCTGTCTTGAGAAAACAAGATTGAGACTGATAGAGACGACTGGCATTGATCTCTGGCCCTCAACACCATGCAGGCACACACACATTTACTGCACGTGTAAACACATATCATTTAGTCTGATGTAATCATACGGGTCTGTACTCTCAGCCCTTGGAGGGTATATGGTGAGACACTGTTTTAAAAAACAAAATATAGCCATTCTTTGCCCACTGCTTTGCCTTGAGTCATACTAAAGAAGTGTGTCCTTGACCTTTAGATGGTTGCATCATGGGAAAGTACGTTCGACAGTGAAGTGGAAAAGCATACCTTCCGTCTCCATCATAAACACTGTCTTCTTGATTGATTTCTAGTGGTTTTATGAAGAGACAGAAAGTAGTGATGATATTGAAGTTCTCACTCTCAAGAAATTCCGAGGGGACCTGGCCTACAGACGACGGGAGTACGAGGTGGGGGTCAACATGCGTCCCACTCTGGGACTTCAGCTGGGCTCTTGTTTTATCAACAGTGGCACATGTGGAGAGCAGTGTGTGCCAGGTTAGCAGTGGGCTTTGTGGGATGGATTTAGCCTTTGGTGGGGCCTAAGTCTAGGCCTTTCCTACAGCGTCCGTATTACGTTTTGTTTCTTCATAATTCCAACCAGAGAATACTTTGAGGATCCCTGTAGCTCAGCTTTCCCAGGTTTTAGATCCACTCACCTGTAAATCTCCATGTCACAGGAACAGAATACCCCACAATATGCAAGAAAAGGGAAGGATGAGCAATTAGATGCCACATTGTTTCATATACATGTCTCTTTTCATCTTTGGGCAAATATTAATAAGCTATATAGCTGGGCCTGGTGCCATATACCTTTAATCCCAACACTTGGAAGATGGAGGCAGAGGCAGGTGGATCTGTGAGTTCAAGACCAGCCTAATTAATCTATACTGGGATACTTCCATAGTTGCAGACATTATGACCTGCAGTCATTCTGTCTCTACCCTTTAGAGAAACATTCATAGGACTGGTTGAAACACTCAGGTCTCCCATAGGTTCTTGTAGGGGTCAGTTTTTTTTTTTTTTTTTTTTTTTTAAGATTTATTTTTTATTATTTGTAAATACACTGTAGCTGTCTTCAGACACCCCAGAAGTGGGCATCAGATCTCATTACGGATGGTTGTGAGCCACCGTGTGGTTGCTGGGATTAGAATTCAGGACCTTCAGAAGAGCAGTCAGTGCTCTTACCTACCCGCTGAGCCGTCTCTCCAGCCCCTGTAGGGGGTCAGTTTTACTAGCACTTTCTGCAAAGGAAAAAGTCATCTCTACACTGGGCCCTTTCCTTCCTTGACCGCTTCATACCTTCCCTTCTTTTAATAATTGCCAGAAAGCACTGCAGGAATATTCCAGTGTCTCCGAACAGTTGCCATCTACTAATTTTGCCATGAGAAGGGATGTCCAAGAAGGCCAGGCTCGGTGTCTGGCCTACCTTGGGAGGCATGATGAGGCGCTGGAGATGGCAGCAGACTTGGTGAGTGGCTCTGTTACACTCTTCTTCTACCAAGGACGGGAAAACAAACTTCCTGCTAGAAGCAGAGTTGGTGGGCTGGGATTACAGAAGGAAACAATCAGCAGTGTAATTATTGAGATGAAAGCATAGAGCGATAGATGTGATTATTTTCTTGGAATATTTTTCCTGTGCTGAGATGAGAATTATTGCCTAGAAATCTTAATTTCAGAAGGTTTACTTTTATGAGGAATGTATACCCAGAGCGATAGAATTGAGTGATTTTGTTCTAGATTTTTTCAAAGATGTATTTTAGTTTTTAATTATGTGTATATATGTGTATGGGTCTAAGTGTGGATGTGGGCGTGTGAGTGCGGGTACTGGGAGCCCAGAGACACTGGATCTCCCTGGAGCTGTTGCCTGGTGTGGATGCTGGGAAATCTGGGGCCTCTGCAAGAGCAACAAGTGCTCTTAAATCACTGAATCATCTCTAGTCTCCATTGTTTTATTATTGTAGTCCTGGGAAAATCCCTGAAACACATTTCAATGGATTTTAATGTCCAAAGTGGGGCATACTAACTATGCTATTGAACCCTTGTTTATTAACTTAGCATACCAGCCAACTTTAGATTATTCATCATATTATCAGAGTCACAGTCTAGAGGCCAGCACTCTGCTGCATGTCTGTAACTCTAGCAGAGGAAGTCTGGTAAGGGCATCACAAGTTCAAGGCCAGTCAGTCGAAGCTACATAATCCGGGCCCACCAAACACAGTATACCCTGTTTTTTTCTTTTCTTTTCTTTTTTTTTTTTAAAGCAGGAGTCGGGAGGGACTATGGTCTGTGTGTAGCATCTGCTTCACACTAACATGCACCAGCTTTCCCAGTGACAACGTGCTTTTGAATAGCAGTGCATTATAGATAGCAGCAGCAAAGAGTAGTTAGGGGTAATCCAGACGTGGTCTCCTTAGAAATAAAAGGCATAATTAAAACAATGTTTTTACGAGTTGCTTATTTACATAGAGGGGTGGGATACATAGGGCAGAGCAGTGTGGCAGGAAGAGGTGGAGGTCAACAGACAGTTGATGGGAGTCAGTTTCTCCTGCTAGCACATGGGTTCCAGGGATGGAACTCAGGTCACCAAGCTTGGCAGCAAGCACCTTTGCCCACCGAGCCACCTCCAAAAGGCATGGCCTGACTTTAGAGTGTTCACTGCTCCACGGCCACACCTGCGGCAGACATAGCACTGTGCTGTGTTCAGAATCGAGTCCAGGGCCCTTGTACACCTTAAGTGGTCTTTCTGGAAGGCTAAACCTTAAGCAACAGAAAGAGTAAAGCTAGGTGTGCTCAATGTTCAGGTAGGAATGGAATCACCAAATAGATTACATGGGGCTTTAGTCCATGATTTCCCACTTGGTATAGAAATGTTCCGGGAACTCAGCAGGCATCCACTTCCACCGTAACTGGGCTGAGTATGGAGTAGTTCGACCTTTGACACTCAGTTTAGTTCTGTGCAGGAGCGTGACCTGGGCAGGCTGGGCTTTCCTTAGATTTCATATCAGACTGAAGATAACTTCACTGTACTATCTGCTCTCTGTAGACTAACTTGGAAAAAGTGAACCTTTTCCCTAACCCACAGGATATTTGCCATATGGCAGGTTAGGCAAGAGATAATGGCTCTCAGTGAGACATTAAAGGGTTTTCTGATGAGAAGGAAACCCCTGTGCACATGTGTGCACATGTGTGCCAGCCATAGCTTTCATGTAGAGGACAGCTTGCAGGATATAGTACAAAACAGGAAATCTGGAAGGATTAAGTTCACTTGACCCATGTAGCACTTACAGATGCTTCTGGTTTATAATATATACAACCTGGGCCTTTAGGCCTTTATATGAAAACATTTTGTACGTAAGGATTTTTGCTTTCTCTTCTCAGGAAAGCAAAGCCACCAACATAGACCATCTGACTACAGTACTCTACCTCCACCTGGCTGTCTTTTCCAGCATGCAGAGCTGGGGGCAGATGGTCCTCTGCCTGCAGAAGCTGATTTCTCTGCACCCTCTCAACCCGTGGAACTGGTGTAAATTGGCAGAGGCATACCTGAGTCCAAGGCCAGATCTGCCAGCAGGTGTGTCACCACAGGGACAGAAGAGTTCTGCCTCAAGTGACAAGGCTGTTGGTCCCTCCTCTGTACACTTTGGAACAGGCTCTCTTTTGTCTTTCCCCAAAACCTTGCCCGGGAGCACACTGTTTTCCACGGAAGCAAGTGGTTGTAATACTCAGAAGAATATGCAGAACTGTCTGGCCAGGCAGAGGGAAGAGGCACAGATGGAGGCTCGGAGGAAAGCGTGTGCCTCTCTGATCCGCGCCAGGTGAGCTGGGTGTGCATCCTCACACAGAGGAGCTGCAGAAAGGCTGTTTCTTTTCTGTTAGTTTTTAAAGGAGGAAAGATTTCTTTAAATACAAATTTAAAGTTAGCATACATTGTATGTAGGGATGGAGGAATCCCATACGTGGCTGGTGAGAATTTAGACCAGAGTGGGTTTCAGAAAAACCCACGTTGGGGCCTGGTGTGTACTCCTTCAATGCCAGTACTTGAGAGGCAGAAGGAGATAGACTCTGTGAGTTTGAGGCCAGCCTGGTCTACAGAGAGTTCCAAGACAGCCAGGGATACACAGAGAAACCCTGGCTCAGACAAACAAACAAACACACTCCAAAACAAAAACCAAAAATAAAACTGCCGTATGACCCAGCTGTGTACTCCTACATGCCTGAAGCAGTTGGAGGCAGCATGCCACAGAGATACTTGTGTATCCATGTTTATCACTATTCTATTTACAGTAATTAAGAAATGGATACTAGGAGTTCTAATGTCCTATTAATACGAGAAAACTCAGCCATCTGGGAAATGAATACTAAACCACAACAGGACACAAACGATCATAATGCTGTTGGTAGAGGCCTGGAATCTCAGGACTTGGGAACCTGAGGCAGGAGGCTCATGATCACTCTGTAGACCAGGCTGGCTTCCTGTTTATAAAGATCCCCTGCCTCTGCCTGTGTGCCACCATGCCTGGTGACTGTGTTACTTTTATTCAACATATGATAAGCACTTGCTTGGTGCAAGGATCGTATAGATGATTTTTTAAAGAAAGCAAAAAACGAGACTGTTGTTCCTTGCAACAGTTACTGTGTTGAGGAAAATATACATGTAGCCAGGGACTGGTACACAGCTGCTGAGGGCTGTGTCCTGGTGTGAGCAGAACACCATGGAGACCAATCAAAGGGAAGAAGTAGCCTTTCCGGGGCTGTGCTCCTGCTGAATATCCTAGGGACAAGTGCTTTAGCAGCTGGCCACAGGTACTGGGTGCTTTGTCCTCACCCCTTCATAGTATTGCTTATGATTTTGGGCTGCACATTGAGATCAGTGTATGGCCCCAAAGTCCTATGTCTGCAGTCCGTAGTTCTCTGTGTTGTCTTGCTCACCCGTGTACTGTTAGTTGGGTGAGGAAGGTGTGCTCTTGTGTTTGGTGGTATAGAGAGAAAGCTTGGCTAAAAGGCATAGGAATAGTCACATGGTCCTGTGGTGTCTTAGGTAGGGTTTTTTTTTTTTTTTTTGTTGTTGTTGTTGTTGTTGTTATTGTTTTGTTTTCTAGACAGGGTTTCTCTGTGTAGCCCTGGCTGTCCTGGAACTCACGCTGTAGACCAGGCTGGCCTCGAACTCAGAAATCCACCCGCCTCTGCCTCTCAAGTGCTGGGATTAAATGTGTGCGCCACCACTGCCGGGCATTAGGTAGGGTTTTTATTGCTGTGAAAAGATATCATGACCACAGCAACTCTTGTAAGACAAACATTTAGTTGAGGCTGGCTTATAGTTTCAGAGGTTTAGTCCATTATCATCATGGCAGGCAACATGGCAGCATGCAGGCAGATGTGGTACCGGAGAGGTAGCTGAGAATTCTAAGTTTTGGCAGGCAGCAGGAAGAGAGAGATGCTGGGCCTGGCTTGGACTTCTGAAACCTCAAAGCCAGTGACATACTTCCTACAGTTCCTAAAGAGTAGGTGACACCTCCTTCAGCAAGGCCACAGGTCCCAACCCTTTGAAATAAGGCCTCCCCTTGTGAGCCTATGGGGCCCATTCTCATTGAGAGTACCCCAAGTGTCAGGAGCAGCAATGTGGGAGAAGCCCAAGGGGAGCTGTGAGCCACAGTCCCAGGCAAGGAGACTAGGAGGGCCTGAGTCAGGTCTGATTCTGAAGGACTCTGAGTAATGGCTGATGTTGGGCACATGAGCCTGGACTGCTCTGATGGCCTGGCCGGCTGTCTGCCCTTCACAAATTATGCTCAGATTATCTGAGCTCCAGGTTCCTCATCTTGCTAGATGGAGGAATGGGAGAAATGCCTCCAGCCCGAGGGTATGGAGTTAAAGTCTTCTCAAGTACGCACTGACGCTGCATGGTCTGCGACCCCAATGGTGAGGGCCAGTAAGAGCACTTTGATTGTATCTGGTTTTTATTAGCTTGAGACTCTACCATTTCTGCTTGTGGGTTGATTTTTGAGGCTGTGCTCACAGTGTAGCCAAGGCTGGCCTGGAACTTCTGTGCTCTGTCTTCAGCTTTCCCAGTGCTGGGAATACGGCCGTGTGCTGCTGCCCCGGCTTGGGCATTATCTTAAAGATTCCATGCTTTCCTTGAAGGCCCAGAGAATATTCATAAACTTCGAACTGGAGTGTGATCTGAGCTGTAATTCAGAGAGGGAAGCTGGGCTAGAGGAAGCCATTTGGAGCTGTGGAGAGACAAGTGGAGAAGCAACGATCACCAGGGACAGGATCTGGCCTGTGATAGTGCAGTACTAGTGAAAGTAGAGAGTGGTGTCACTGCAGGGTGGCTGGATGGGATGGGTGACCAGCTGAGGTATGGAT
>JADRCD010067218.1:0-12460 GCA_019843815.1 Montemys delectorum | reverse complement strand
TCTTAGAGGGGAAAGCTGATCTCCCAGGAGTGCTGACACAAGCTTAGAGACCCACAGGAGGAACAAGCTCCAGCCAGAGACAGCAATAACATCTAACACCAGAGATTAACAGATGGCTTAAGGCAAACGCAAGAATCTTACCAACAGAAACCAAGACTACTTGGCATCATTAGAACCCAGTACTCCCACCACAGCAAGTCCTGGATACCCCAACACAATAAAAAGCAAGATTTGGATCTAAAATCATATCTCATGATGGTGATAGAGGAATTTAAGAAGGACATAAATAATTTCCTTAAAGAAATACAGGAGAAAACGAGTAAACAAGTAGAAGCCCTTAAAGAGGAAACACAAAAATCCATTAAAGAATTACAGGAAAGCACAACCAAAGAGGTGAAGGAATTGAACAAACCCATCTAGGATCTAAAAATGGAAGTATAAACAATTAAGAATTCCCAAAGAGAGACAACTCTAGAGATGTAAAACTTAGGAAAGAATTCAGGAGACATATATACAAACATCACCAACAGAATAAAAGAGATAGAAGAGAGAATCTCAGGTGCAGAAGGTACCATAGAAAATGTGACACAACAGTCAAAGAAAATGCAAAAAGCTCCTAACCCAAAACATCCAGGAAATCCAGGACACAATGAGACGACCAAACCTAAGGATAATAAGTATAGAAGAGAGTGAAGACTTCCAAATTAAAGGGCCAATAAATATCTTCAACAAACTTATAGAAGAAAATTTTCCTAACCTTTAAAAAAAATGTCCATGAACATACAAGAAGCCTACAGAACTCCAAATAGTTTGGACCAAAAAAGAAATTCCTCCTGTCACATAATAATCAAAACACCAAATGCACAAAACAAAGAAAGAATTTTAAAAGCAGTGAGGGGAAAACGTCAAGTAACATATAAAGGCAGACTTATCAGAATTATACTAGACTTCTCGCTAGAGACTGTGAAAGTTAGAAGATCCTGGGCAGATGTTATACAGACCCTAAGAGAACACAAATGCCAGCCCAGGCTACTGTACCCAGCAAACTCTAAATTACCATAGACAGAGAAATTAAGATATTCCATGACAAAACCAAATTTACACAATATCTTTCCACAAATCCAGTCCTTCAAAGGATAATAGATGAAAAACTCCAACACAAGGAGGGAAACTACATCATAGAAAAGGAAGAAAGTAATCTTCCAACAAAACTAAAAGAAGATCTCCTCGTGAACAGAATTCCAACTCTAACAAGAAAAATAACAGGAAGCGACAATTACTTTTCCTCAATATCTATTAATATCAATGGACTCAATTCCCCAATGAAAAGACATAGACTATCAGACTGCATATGTAAACAGGACCCAACATTTTGTTGCATATAGAAAACCCACCTCAGTGAGAAAGACAGACACTACCTCAGAATAAAAGGATGGAAAACAATTTTACAAGCAAATGGTCCCAAAAAACAAGCTGGAGTAACCATTCTAATATCAAATGAAATCAACTTTCAACCTAAAGTGATCAAAAAAAGATAAGGAGGGACACTTCATATTCATCAAAGTTAAGATCTACCAAGATGAACTCTCAATTCTGAACCTTTATGCTTCAAATGCAAGAGCATCTACATTCATAAAAGAAACTTTACTAAAGCTCAAAGCACACATTGCACTGCACACAGTAATAGTCGGAGACTTCAACACTCACTCTCTGCAACAGACAGATCATGGAAACAGAAACTAAAAAAGGCACAATGAGACTAAGAGAAGTTATGAAACAAGTGGATTTAACAGATATCTATAGAACATTTTATCCTAAAACAAAAGGATATACCTTCTTCTCAGCACCTCATGGTACCTTCTCCAAAATTGACAATATAATCGGTCACAAAACAGGCCTCAACAGATACAAGAAGATTGAAATAATCCCATGCATCCTATCAGATCACCATGGACTAAGGGTGCTCCTCAGTAACAACATAAGTAATAGAAAGCCCACATACACGTGGAAGCTTAGCAACACTCTACTCAATGATAACTTGGTCAAGGAAGAAATAAAGAAAGAAATTAAGGACTTTTTAGAGTTTAATGAAGATGAAGCCACAACATACCCAAACTTATGAGACACAATGAAAGCAGTTCTAAGAGGAAAACTCGTAGATCTGAGTGCCTCCAAAAAGAAATTCGAGGGAGCATACACCAGCAGTTTGACAGCACATCTGAAAGCTCTAGAACAAAAAGAAGCAAATTTACCCAAGAGGAGTCGAAGGCAGGAAATAATCAAACTCAGGGCTGAAATTAGCCAAGTGGAATAAAAAAGAACTATACAAAGAATCAACCAAACCAGGAGCTGGTTCTTTGAGAAAATCAACAAAATAGATAAGCCCTTAGCCCGACTAACTAGAGGGCACAGAGACAGTATCCTAATTAGCAAAATCAGAAATGAAAAGGGAGACATAACAACAGAAACTGAGAAAATAAAAAAAAATCCTCAGATCCTACTACAAAAACCTATACTCAACAAAACTTGAAAACCTGTATGAAATGGACAATTTTCTAGACAGATACCAGGTACCAAAGTTAAATCAAGATCAGATAAATGATCTCAACAGTCCCATATCCCCTAAAGAAATAGAAACAGTCATTAATAGTCTCCTAACCAAAAAAATCCCAGGACTTGATGAGTTTAGTGCAGAGTTTTATCAGACCTTCAAAGAAGATCTAATACCAACACTCCTCAAACTTTTCCACAAAATAGAAACAGAAGGTACTGTACACAATTCATTCTATGAAGCCACAATTGCGCTTATACCTGAACCACACAAAGACCTAACAAAGAAAGAGAACTTCAGACCAATTTCCCTTATGAATGTTGATGCAAAAATACTCAATAAAATTCTTGCAAACCAAATCCAAGAACACATCAAAATGATCATCCATCATGATCAAGTAGGTTTCATCCCAGGAATGCAGGGATGGTTCAATATACGGAAATCCATCAACGTAATTCACTATATAAACAAACTCAAAAAAGTTGTATGATCATCTCACTAGATGCAGAGAAAGGATTTGACAAAATCCAACACCCCTTCATGATAAAAGTCTTGGAAAGATCAGGAATTCAAGGCCCATACCTAAACATAGTAAACGCAATATACAGAAAACCAGTAGCCACCATCAAACTAAATGGAGAGAAACTTGAAGCAATGTCACTAAAATCAGGGACTAGATAAGGCTGCCCATTCTCTCCCTACCTATTCAATATTGTATGTGAAGTCCTAGCCAGAGCAATTAGACAACATAAGGAGATCAAAGGGATACAAATTGGAAAGGAAGAAGTCAAATTATTACTATTTGCTCATGATATGATAGTATACTTAAGTGACACCAAAAATTCCACTAGAGAACTCCTAAATCTAATAAACAACTTCAGCAAAGTAGCTAGATATAAAATTAACTCAAGCCTTCCTCTACACAAAGGACAAACAGGCTGAGAAAGAAATTAGAGAAACAACACCCTTCACAATAGTCACAAATAATATAAAATACTTTGGTGTGACTTTAACTAAGCAAATGAAAGATCTATATGACAAGAACTTCAAGTCTCTAAAGAAAGAAATAGAAGAAGATCTCAGAAGATGGAAAGATCTCCCATGCTCATGGATTGGCAGGATTAATATAGTAAAAATGGCCATCTTGCCAAAAGCAATATACAGATTCAATGTAATTCCCATCAAAGTTCCAACTCAATTCTTCACAGAAGTGGAATGAGCGATTTGCAAATTCATCAGGAATAACAAAAAACCTAGGATAGAAAAGCTATTCTCAACAATAAAAGAACCTCTGGTGGAATCGCCATCGCTGACCTTAAGCTGTTCTACAGAGCAATACTGATAAAACCTACATGGTATTGCTACAGTGACAGGCAGATAGATCAATGAAATAGAATTGAAGATCCAGAAATGAACGCACACACCTATAGACACTTGATCTTTGACAAAGGAGCTAAAACCATCCAGTCGGGGGAAAAACTGCATTTTCAACAAATGGTGCTGTCTCAACTAGTGGTTAGCATGTAGAAGAATGCAAATCAATCCATTCCTATCTCCTTGTACAAAGCTCAAGTCCATGTGGATCAAGGACCTCCACATAAAACCATATATACTAAAACTAAGAGAAAAGTAAGTGGGGAAGAGCCACAAGCACATGGGCACAGGGAAGAATTTCCTGAACAGAACAACAATAGCTTATGCTCTAAGATCAAGAATTGACAAATGAGACCTCATAAAATTACAACGTTTCTGTAAGGCAAAGGACACTGTCAATAGGACAAAATGGCAACCAACAGATTGGGAAAAGATCTTTACCAATCCTATATCTGCTAGAGGGCTAATATCCAATATATACAAAGAACTCCAGAGTCCGAAGTTAGACTCCAGAGAAACAAATAACCCTATTAAAAATGGGGTACAGAACTAAACAAAGAATTCTCAACTGAGGAATACTGAGAAGCACCCAAAGAAATGTTCAACATTCTTAGTCATCAGGGAAATGCAAACCAAAATAACCCTGAGATTCTACCTCATACCAATCAGAATAGCTAAGATCAAAAACTCAGGTGACGGTAGATGAGTTTGTGGGGAAAGAGGAACACTCCTTCATTGCTGGTGGGATTGCAAGCTAATACAACCACTCTGAAAGTCAGTCTGGTAGTTCCTCAGAAAATTGGACATAATACTACCAGAGGACCTAGCTATACCACTCCTGGGCATATACCCAGAACATAGAATAACTGCTCCAACATGTAATAAAGACACATGCTCCACTGTTCATAGCAGTCTTATTTATAATAGCCAGAAACTGGAAACAACCCAGATGTCCTTCAACAGAGGAGTGGATATAGAAAATGTGGTACATCTACACAATGGAGTACTACTCAGCTATTAAAAACAATGAAATTATGAAATTCTTAGGCAAATGGATGGATCTGAAGGATATCATCTTGAGTGAAGTGACCCAATCACAAAAGAACACACATGGTATGCACTCTCTGATAAGTGGATATTAGCCCAGAAGCTCGGAATACCCAAGATACAATCCATAAACCACAAGAAACTCAAGAAAAAGGAATTCCAATGTGTGGATACTTCAATCCTTCTTAGAAGGGGGAACAAAATACCCATGGAAGGAGTTGCAGAGACAAAGTATGGAGCACAGGCTGGAGGAAGGACAATCCAGAGACTTCTGCACCTAGTAATCCTTCCTATTTTCAATCACCAAATCCAGACACTATTATGGATGCCAGCAAGTGCTGGCTGACAGGAGCCGGATATAGCTGTCTCCTGAGAGGCTCTGCCAGTGCCCGACTAATACAGAAGTAGAGGCTCACAACCATCCATTGGACTGAGCACATGGTCCTCATTGAAGGAGCTAGAGAAAGGACCCAAGGAACTGAAGGGTTTGCAGCCCCTCAGGATGAACAACTATATGAACTAACCAGTACCCTCAGAGCTCACAGGGACTAAACCACCAACCAAAGAGTACACATAGAAGGACTCATGACTCCAGCTGCATATGTAGCAGAGGATGGCCTAGTTGGTCATCAATGGGAGAAAAGGCCATTGTAAAGGTTCTATGCCCCAGTGTAGGGGAATGCCAGGACCAGGAGCAGGAGAGGGTGGGTTGGTGAAGAGGGAGAAGGGGAAGGAAACAGGTTTTTTTTTTCCCAGAGGGGAAATTGGGAAAGGAGATATCATTTGAAATGTTAATAAGGAAAATATCTGCTTAAAAAAATAATGAGCCTTTGAGAGGATCCAAAGAATGGATCATTATCATTTCAGGAACACAGGACCAGATACAGAACACATGGTATTCGCTGCAGACAGTTTGAAGTGCTATTCTGGCAAAGTTTTCTAAGTCTAGTGAAGAACTCAAAGAGTCCTGCCCCTCTCTCTCTCTCTCTCTCTCTCTCTCTCTCTCTCTCTCTCTCTTAAATCCGCTTTCATTTTAAAAGCTAACAATCCCCTGATTTGTAGCTGTTCTGAATTTGAGTTGTAATCTTTGCTGCTCCCCAGAGGTAAGGTTGTGTTCCTCACAAACAAGATTGAGGGGAGGGCTTGCAAAACTAACACCCTTCAGGTCTGTCTGGGCTGGTGTCCAGAGCAGACCTTGGGTGCAAGCTCTGCAGCCAGTCCCACAACACCCAGAGGAAGCTCCACTCCCAGGCACTCTGACACACCCAGGATCAGAGGTGAGGAGGAACTAACATCTTTCCCAACACCAGAAGTAACTGGGACCAGCGGGACCAGGAACACAGGAACTCCGCCAGCCCAGTGACTTGGGTTCCTTCCGTGTCGCGACCATCTCGACCAGCAAGAATGATGCAACCCGAGAACTCTTCTTCAAGCAGTTTATTCAGGAACCTTGAACAATCTTCTGCCCCCCCGGGGCAACACCCTAGGCCCTTAAATGCTCTATGCCAAGCCTATCACAGGAGGCCACATGGAATGTGCAGATAGGATGCCAAATGCAGAAGCAAACCAGGACAATTGGCACGGCCAAATAAGGAGTTGTTTATCACAAAAGAGCTAGAGCAGGAACTAGGAAGTGGCGCCAACTTTAAGGCGAGGCTCAGAGCTCTCCACAGTTCCCCGTTTTTTTTGTTTTCAAGTGAAACGGGCAAGAGTAGAGGTCTGATCTCTGAACACTTAAGTGGGGCATTGTACTGTCCCCCTCCAGGCTTCCCATTTCCCGCAGAGGAACAAACCCATCTGGTGCCCTTTTTCCATAGACAGGGCTTGGGGCACTAAACCTGTATGCAATCAGACATACTCTTCTTGAGGTTGCTAGCTGCAGGTGGCATACTTCAAGTGCAGTGCTAAGCCTCGCATCCCAAACTCGATGAGCCCATAACCCAAAGGTCAATGGACAATTATTTCTGCATGACAGCAAGCCATGCCTGGGGGGACTGCCCTGCCTCAATGGGTGTAAATGCCTGAACCACCATGGCTGCATTCCGCTTCTGAACAATCCTCATCTTACACAAACACCAGAGACCAGTGAAACAGGCAATCAGCAATAGGGCTAAAAGAGCACCCATGCCCGCTCATTCTTTCAGATGATTCATGGCAGAGGTGATCCAAGATGATAATCCATCAGCCAGCCCCACATCCACTCACATAGAGTTGACAGTCACGATGGCCAACCTCAATCGACTCATCAGATCTTCAAACCCTGCAGACCAATTTCCTATAAGATATTTAGATAGTTGGCGAGACAATTTAGCAGCTTGAGTAATATTTTGATATTGTATGGAAATCACACACAACCCAGGAAATTTCCACTCACAGCCTACTTGTGCTAGCTGCCAGAGGGTATCTATTTGCTCTTGAACGAGGTCTATTCTCTGATTTAAAACCATCAGACCTCCTTTCAACTGAGAGCTAACTGAAACCTGTGTATCCAACGCCTCAGCCACCGAGGCCGACAACTCATTAAGAGTAGAGGCTGCTTGCACAGAATGATCCATAGCAATTGCAGCAGTAACTGCTCCAGCTGCAGGAAGTGAAATGGCCGTCACAATGGCAGCTGTAAAGCCAAAATCTCTTCTTTGCCTAAATAAGGTCATAGCATGAGGGGCTTCAACAGGAACAGGAATCCATCGAGGCATGCGAGCAACCACAGCAACAGAAATCTTGCTAGCTTCCCAGCCCTGAATAGAAAAGCAATTATTTTCATTACAATCTAACTTATTCTTATTAACATTACTATTATTACTAATAATAAAAATAAAAGGGGGCCACATGCATACAGGCATGCTACTAAAGGTAACATTTACATTAAAGGGTCCAACCGAGCCTTTTGAAGAAGGGGAGGTGCCTGCTGTGGGAGCGGGAGAATCATCAAAGAATGTGCCAAATTTATCAGACATCATCCAGTTGAACATGGCTACACCATGGACCCCTCCAACTATCATCATAAATGGTGATGAATCTGTACAACTCCCATTTATGCTGCACAACAGCCAAATATCAAATGGATTAGTCACCATCACTTGAGCCGGATTTTGATCAGTAAAATTATTACTGGCGAAGGTACTATTAAAAGTTGTACTAATTCCTGGTGAAAAGGAAAAATAATCTTTAACTATCCAAATTGCATTTCTTGCCTGACACCCTGTCCAGGGCAGCATTCTATTTCCATCCCTTATTCCTGAACAAAAGGGGGCCCAACGTGGCTGAAGGAATGGCACCTCTTCACTACTCCTTTTTGGCAACCATCCGCTCATCCAAGATGCATTAACAGAATAGGATAGGGAGGTAATCGGCACCTCAAACCAGGCTGCAGATGTATTATATAACATTATACAATCAGTATCTTCACTAATATTCTTTACTATATAAAAGCACAAACTCCCTAATAATCTAATACTTTTATTTTCTGCTACACTAGCAACTTCTTTATCCATGGGCAAATAAGGTACATCTAAACGTCTATTTGTACTAAAGACGCAAGGAAATACTTGGGCATCATGCAATATCAGCATCGGCCTTGGAAACACCGATAGAATTCCCCAGCACGGCTCCATCTGGGCTGGCATCCAGTTCACAGTCATCACCAGCAACAGGAGGATGGTCTGCATCTTTCTCACACCTTCGGTTAAGCTGTTCTGGGACCCACAAAGGTTCCAAGCGATCCTGAGGAAAACACACACAGACCCTCTTGCCCATGCCAATACCGGGTCCAGACTGTGCCAGACACCCGTAATGACATCCTTCCACCTCACAAAGCCTTTCAAGCACCCTCCAGAATGCTGATGGCGATCAGCAGCAGATAACCCATCCACATCCAAATTTAAAAAATTTAAGATAAAAAGAGCTAAAGCAATTCTTTCTTTTGGGGTATGGCCCTGGCCAATTCCCCCTTTTTGTTTTTGTAAAATTTCCTTGAGCGTGCGATGAACACACTCCACTATTCCTTGCCCTTGGGGATTATAGGGTAAACCATGAGACACCTGTACTTCCATTTGTTGACAAAAGGACACAAAAGTTTGAGCCATATAGGCTGGCCCATTATCGATTTTTAGCTGCTGAGGCTTGCCCCAGGCAGCCCATGCTTCTAAACAGTGTCCAATTACATTCTTTGCTTTTTCTCCACTTAGGGGTGTTGCATGAATAATCCCTGAACAAGTATCTACGGATACATGCACATATTTTAATGTTCCAAATTCTAAAAAATGAGTCACATCCATTTGCCATACTTTTAAAGGAAGAAGCCCTCGAGGATTCACTCCCATCAACATCAGGGAATGGTGAATTACACATTGAGGACATTTTACCACTGCCCCTCGAGCATCGGCTCTAGAGAGATCAAATTTCTTTTGTAAAGTTTTTGCATTAAGATGATATTGTTGGTGAAAGGCTTTTGCCTTCTCGATGGCAGAACTAAATAAAATGAATTCTTTCCTAGTACATTCATCTACCAAGGCATTTCCTTTACTCAAAGGTCCAGGGAGGCCAGTATGGGCTCTAATATGCTGAACAAAAAATGGATATTTCCGATGCCACAATAATTCCTGCATTTGTATCATAAGCTAGGCAATGGAACTATTGGCTCGAATTGGGCCTGCTACTTCCAAATTCTTCATTAAATTAACCACGTAGGCCAAATCAGATATCAAATTAAAAGAAAATGGGCAATTCTTAAACACTTCTATAACAATTTGAAATTCAACTATTTGGTGGGACATAAAACTGGATCATTATCCCCAACTACATAGGCTCAACATCCTGTTTTTGATCCATCTGTAAATATATTGGGAGACCCTTTTATGGGCTCCAAAAGGGTAATTTTTGGAAAACCCAATGGATGCTCTTTAAAAAAAATGACAACAGAGGATGTTTTGGATAATGATTATCTATGGCCCCTGCAAACCCACATTGCAAAATGGCCCACTCATCTATTGTGCCACTTAACACTTTTACTTGCTGAGCAGAATATGGAACTATTATCAATGCTGGAGCAATTCCAAAATGCTGCAGACACTGCTGAAGTCCCACGTTAGCCAGGCTGGCCACAGCTGTAGGATAATGCTCAAGAGATTTAGCAGGAGACACTTTAGAATAGACCCTAAGAGGGGTCCGTCTCGCCACACAGCCCTGTGGGCTGGGCAAAAGTTGGCAATCTACAGAGCACTATATCTTCATTTACATCCCATCTCTTCAAGAAGGTGCTTTGCAAGCCTTCCTCCACCCTATCCAGGGCTTTCCTAGCCTCTACATCTAAGGCTCTAGGTGAATCTAATGCTGAATCTCCTACCAATATATCATACAGGGGTTTTAGCTAATAATTTGGGAGATTTAAATAACAGCGTACCCAATTAATATCCCCTAGCAACCTCTGAAAATCATTCAAAGTTTTTAAATTATCTTTTCTTAATTCAATTTTTGTGGTACAATTTGATTCTTCCCTATCATGGCACCTAAATATTCTACTATGCTATCCTTTTGTACCTTTTCTGGGGCAATAAACAGCTTCTTTTGTTCTAGCAATTTAACAAGATCAACATAGGCAGCATACAACATTTCCTCAGATTTTCCAGCTAATAAAATATCATCCGTATAATACAAGCATCTTAGTTGCAGATATTGTCTCCGCAAGGGAGCTATAGCATTGCCCACAAAGAGTTGGCACATAGTAGGGCTATTGGCCATGCCTTGAGGTAATACAACCTACTCATATCTCTGATCAGGTTCTTCATGATTGCATGATGGCACGGTAAATGCAAATCTCTCACTATCCTGCTTAGCCAATGGAATGGAAAAGAAACAGTCTTTTATATCAATGACCATTACGGGCTATTGGGCCAGCAGCGAAAATAGCAAGGGCAGCCCTCGTTGAACAGAGCCCATAATCTGCATCTGTTGATTGATAGCTCTTAAATCATGCAGCAATCTCCATTTCCCTGATTTCTTTTTAATAACAAAAATGGGTGTATTCCAGGGTGACACTGATGGTTTTATATGTTGTAAAGATAGCTGTTCTGAAACCAATTGTTGGGCAGCCTGCAATTTTTCAGAGGATAGAGGCCACTGAGGAACACACACTGGCTCCTCTGTCTTCCATGTGATGGGGATTCCTTCCTCAGTGGCCCCTAGGAAAAAGCCAATCCTTCCCTAGCTTTATGTGGACTGGCTTGTACCAGACTTTTTCACCCCGAAGGTACTTCCCTATACCATGCCCTGGCACATAGCCCATCTTTTTCATCATCTTTTGGGAGGATTGCGAATAGGGAAAATCATTGCTCAATTTAAAACCCATATCTTGCAAAAGATCTCTTCCCCAAAGGGAAATGGGCAGTTCCAGTACATAGGGTTGCATAACCCCTGAGTGCCCCTCCTGATCTTGCCATTTCAGCTGTCTTGCACTCATATCTGGGGCTTTTGCATAACCTAAACCTTGCAAAGTTTGAGAGGAAGCTTGCACAGGCCAACCTGAGGCCCAATCCTTTCTCGCAATTATGCTTCTATCTGCTCCTGTATCTAAAAGCCCTAGGATGGCTTTCCCCTCAATCTTCAATTCCAGTACTGGCCTTTGATCCAGATCTAAAGACAAAAAGGTAAGATCAGTCCCTGATGAACCAAATCCTTTACTACCTCTTTCCTTTGTTCTGGCTGTATATTTGGTATGCAAACTAGGAAGAATGACTAATTGGGCTATTCTATCCCCAGGGGATATAGCAACAATACCTTGAGGGGAAGCCACCATAATCTTTATAACTCCAGTATAATCTGGATCAATCACCCCAGGATGGACTATCAACCCCCTGAGGGCAGAAGAAGACCTGCCAAGCAGCAGTCCCACAGTTCTGGGTTCTAGAGGTCCCTTGAAATCAGTCTCTATTAACTGGACCCCCATTTGTGGAGTTAATACGAGTCGGGTCGCGGAGCGGAGGTCCAATCCTGCTGAACCTGGAGTGGCTCTCGGTTCCTCGGGTGACGGAGAGTTGGCCACCTCTCCTCCCTCTGTTCTTTGTCCTGATTCTCTACTGCCCCATATATTTGCGGGCTCTGAGGACATGGGCCCCTTTGCCCATTTTTTGGATGAGTTCCACCATATCCTGGATTTATAGGCTGACCATTTATATCTTTTACTGATCTACACTCATTAGCCCAGTGGTTCCCCTTTTTGCATCTAGGGCAGAGTCCGGGCTGCTTAGGGCGTTGCCCGCTTCTGGAGTCAGCTCCACTTTCCCTTTCAGGGCATTGCCTTTTAAGGTGTCCAAATTTTCCACATTTGAAACAGGCTCCAGATCTTCCTCCTTTAGCTTGAGTCAACTGTACCACAGTGGCTGCAACCCCAGCATTAGTCAGTGGTCCTCCTAACTCTCTACACACTTTCATCCAAGCCTCCAATCCTTTATGTTTATAGGGTGTAATGGCAGCACAACATTCTTTAGTACA
>JADRCD010067209.1:0-13923 GCA_019843815.1 Montemys delectorum | reverse complement strand
CCCTCCCTCCTTCCCTTCCTTCCTTCCTTCCTTCCTTCCTTCCTTCCTTCCTTCCTTCCTTCCTTCCGTTTGCACTTCCTGCTCTTCCGGAGGACCTGGATTCTCAATATCCACATGACCACTCACAACTGTCTGTAATTCTAGTTCCAGGAGATCTGATACCCTCATACAGACAAAATACTAATGCACAAAAAAAAAAAAATAAATAAGTAAATCATTTAAAAAAGGTATCAACTCTCCTGTCTTGAAAAACCAAACCAAACAAAAAAAACGAACAAACAAAAGACAGCCAGGCAGTGTTGACACATATCTTTAATCCCATCACCGAGGAGGCAGTGGCAGGTGGATGTCTGAGTTCAAAGCTAGCCTGGTCTACAGAGTGAGTTCCAGGACAGCTAGGGGTATATAAAACTACTACTACCACTACCAACAACCACAAAGGTGAAAAGCAATTGAAGAATTTTTATCCTAATGTCAACTCTAGCTTTCACACGTGCAGGCATGGGTTAATGCATATGTATACACACACACACACACACACACACACACACACACACACACACGACCACCACCACCACCACCACCATCACCACTACCATCATCGATTCTGTCTCCAAAATAGCAGATACCATTTTATAGAAGTTCAAAATTCACTCTCTCCACTCAGGTGTCCTGTCATGAGACAACAGCTTTGGGAGAGTAAGGAGTACAAGCTGGGAGGCCCCTGAGGGAGCAAGAGCAGCCCAGGAAGAGGAAGGTCTGTGGCAGAGGGTCTGAGGGAGGCTCTGGCCTGGAAGGTGGTGAGGGAAGATTGCTGGCTAGGACATGCACTGGGGGGCATGTCCGAGGATTACCCTGGCGCTGGAGGTCTTGTCTGAAGACTACCCTGGTGCTAGGGATATGTCCAAGGATTACCCTGTGACTAGGGGCATGTCCGAGGATTACCCTGGCACTGGGGGGCATGTCCGAGGATTACCCTGGCACTGGGGGGCATGTCCAAGGATTACCTTGGCGCTGGGAGGCATGTCTGAGTTGCTTCCTGTGGTGGGGAGAAGAGGGAGTAAAACTGAGGCAGACATGGCAGAAACTGGAGGTGGGGAACCAAAGGCTCCATTCCAACTGGCTCTCCGACACTCTGGTCTACCAACCTGGCCTGGTACAAGGCCTAGACCCTGCCAAGACTTTCTGGAGCTTGCTAATCCAGCTTGTTTGCTCTGCAAAGGCCAGCGGTGGGTGGGGAAGCACAGCAGTTCCCCGAGTCCCTGGAAGCCACCGCTGCTTGAAGGGCATTGCATTTTTTGGGTTTTGGTTTTATAATATAGATGAGGCTGGCCTAGAACTCTCTGAATAACCAAAGATGACCCAGAGCTCCTGATCCTCCTGCCTTCATTTCTACAGAGTGCTGGGATAATGGGCTGTAATCCCATCTAGTTTTATATAGATCTTGGATTTAACTTAGGGCCTTCTGCATGCCAAACAAGCACTCGCCAGCTAAGCAGCATTGCTAGCCCATTTCTTTTTTGTTTTTACACTTTAAAACATGTGTGTGTGTGTGTGTGTGTGTGTGTGTGTGTGTGTGTGTAAGTCTACATGCAGACCCATATACTGAGGCTGGAGGACAACTTTCAACCATTTTTCAATAGCTGGCTGTCTTCTTCCAGTGTGGGTTCTCAGAATCAAATGCAGGTTGTCAGTCAGGCTTACATGGCAAATGCTTTTATTAGCTGAGCCATCTCAGCTCTTTTTATAAAAAAGAAAGGATCTTGACAAGCAGCCCAGGCTAGCCTCAAGCTCTTGGTTCTCCTGTCTCAGCCTTCTGAGTGCTGGGATTACAGGCCTACACCACCACACCCAGCCCAAGGAGACTGTAAGCTTATCTGACTAAGCTCATGTTCTCATCGTTATGTGGAGCGTCTGGGACCTCACCCCAGACTAGAGCCTGACTCAGTCCTGGGTATCTGGGCTGGGCAGAGAGGAGCACTAGGTGAGGCTCTGATCAACGAGGAGATGAATGGATAGACACTAATCATATCTCATGATCTTGGAGGACATACCTCTGCTCTCCCTTGTGATCTGTGACACCTTAGCTTTGGTGAGGCTGTGAGCAGAGCACTGGCTCTGCCATCCTGTCCCTAAGGCAACATGTGGCTGTGAGACAGCCCCTGGCTTTCTGTGGAGGAGGATCAAAGTTTCTGTCATCTTAGAGTGTCTTGGTCAGGAATTGTGCCAATTGTTTGGAACTTATGTCTAAGATAGAAATATATAGCCAGTCTACTTTTCCTCTTTGCCTTTCCAGCTACGATGCTCTGAACAAAATTCATGGCTGGGTAAACCTCACAATATATCTGTAAATGAGTCACGTTCCTGGACTCCATTCCTGCTCCACTCTAACAGATCAAGGTTTGGAAGTCCCTGAGCACAGACCTGTGGGCTAAGATCCACTCATGTCTGCTTCTGCCTCCAACAAACAGGCAAAGGAAGAGCCTGGTACCTGCTGTAACAAAACAGCTGGACACACAAGTGTCTCCCTTCCAGTAGACCTCTCGTTCCATGGGATGGAGCCAGTGGGAAAGAAGCTTATCTGTGTTCAAGGTGCCTTGTTCTTGTGCATCTGGGACACATCAGGTGTGTCCATGAATGTACATGTACATGGTATGGTTTACAGTCCAGACTCAAAGGTCAGAGAAAGAGGAGGACTGCAAATAGAAGCAAGGGGGGAAAAAAGTCCTGGAGCATAGAAACGGCACAAGAGAAACTGAAGCTGGTAGGTGAGGTAGAGCTAGGATGTATAGCATGGTCTATGGCCACCTATCTGGCCCCTCTCCCCTGAGCCTTGCATTCCTTCATTCTTCTCTTTAGCTGTGACCCTGTGCTGTCCTACACACCCAATAGCTCGTTCTGCCAGTGCCTCTGGGTCCTCCACAAATAAATTCCATGAACAAAGAAAGGATGTCTTGAAAGGCAAAGCAGTGGGGCATGGGGAGCAGGAGACAGGTCTAGGAAGGGTCCTGGGCCAGGCAATGTTGCCCCCATGTTACCTCTCTCGAATAGAGCCCCTCACATCCACTGTCCCTCTGACTACAGGCCCGCTAGCTAGCACTCTGGAGGACCCTGGGCATGGTGAGTCCTCCTTTGTTCCTCACCTCCGTGGTGGCTCCAGAAGGGTATTCCAGCCCCAGGCATAGCCAGTCTTGGTCCCTTGAAGCTGAGCTTGTACTCAAACCTGCGTTGAGGAGGGGGCTGGCTCCTTTCAGCACCGTGCAGAGCCAGCAGTAGGAAAAGGAGGCCGAGGGAAGGTGAGAGGCCCCCAGTCTCCAGCATTGCAAAGGAGCTGGGTTCTGGGCACCTGGACGGATCCTGGCTGTGAGGCCAACAATGGGCTATAGGATGCCACGCACAGTCAGGCAGGGAGACACTGGGATCTTCCAGGATCTAGACTTTTGGCTCTATGCTCCCTGCCCCCCAACACACACATCCTGTTTCTCTTGCAGGTCTGATTTCAGGCCCCACCCATCCTCACCTCCACCTGAAGCCTTGGCTATCCCCTGGGCTCCTAGCCAATTTGAGCTTTGCTCTTGTTCTTTGGCTTAGGCCACCTTCCTGTTCTTCCTCTGCTCCTTCAGCTGGTGAGAGGACGAGGTACTCAGGAATGCTCAGTGCCAGGCCCTGCTCTTCTACAGCCCTGGCCTTTCCTCCTCATCTGTTTGTGTGCTTGTGGGCGGCAGTCCTTTGCATCCCACTCCTTTAAAAGCACATGCATGGCCTGCTCTCTGGCCACTCATCCGACCCCTCTCCCCTGAGCCTTGCATCCCTTCACCCTTCTCTTCAGCTGTGGCCCTCTGTTGTCCTCCACACTCAATAACTCCTTCTGCCAGAGCCCTGAGCCAACCATAAATAAAGGGTGTCTTAAAAGATAAAGCTGCTGGGCATGGTAGCATATGCCTGTATCTCAACACTCAGAAGGCTGAGGCAGGAGGATGTCTGTGAGTTTGATAAGACTAGCCTAGGTTACATAGCAAGTACCAGGCCAGCCAGGGCAACATAATAAATTTTTGTTTTCTTAAAAAACAAGTTTACTTGTTTGTTTGTTTGTTTTGGTTTTTCAAGACAGGAGTTTCTCTTTGTAGCCCTGACTGTCCTGGAACTTGCTCTGTAGACCAGGCTGGACTTGATCTGTCTGCCTCTGCCTCCCGAGTGCTAGAATTAAAGATAGATGTGGCAGTGGGAGGAAAAGGATGTAGGGAGAACAAGTACAAATGGAAATTATAAAATAGCTTGTTTGGAGCCCTTTTTTTTGGGGGGGGGGCGGTTTTCGAGACAGGGTTTCTCTGTGTAGCCCTGGCTGTCCTGGAACTCACTCTGTAGACCAGGCTGGCCTCGAACTCAGAAATCCGACTGCCTCTGCCTTCCAAGTGCTGGGATTAAAGGCGTGTGCCACCACTGCCCGGCTTACAGCTGGGTTTTGTCTGTTGTTTTCAAACAAGATGTCACTTTGTAGCCCTGGCTGGCCTGGAATGTGGTACCCACACCAGGCTGGTCTCAAACTTAGAGACCCACCCACCTGTTTCTTCCTTCTGTCTCTCCTGCCTAGTTCTTCATCAGTTTTATGTGGTGTGGAAGATCAAGCCTAGGACTTCATTCTAGGCAAGACCTCTCCATCCGAGCTACATCCTCAACCTGTCTTCTGCTTTCTGTTCTTTCATGCTGGAGACCCAACCCAGGGAGCCCCACCACTAAGCTACACTTCATTCTATTCTTTATACAATTAAAAATACTCTTGAAAGGTAAGAAGCCTTCATTCCAGGTAAAGGTTCGTTTTCCATAGCAGTCAATTCAAGTACTCTAATAGCTGTAGTGATTGAGCTGTGTTAAACTGATTATGCCCAGGCTGTGAATACACACATTAAAGGACATGCTAAAGGAAATCCCTGTGCCATGCTCAACCACCTCCATGCTGGCGGTGTGGCGGGTGGGGGGAAAGGGTTGGGATTCTCCTCCTGCTGTTTCCTGACTCTGGCCTCTATCCAAGCAAGGTATTGTGAATCATTTTCTTGGCGTTCTAACAAACCACCCTGACGGAAGTTCATTGAAACTTAGTAAATAATTCTGAAGACTCAGGAACTTCTGAGGGAAGGCTCTTTAACTCGTCATTTCTAGAGGTAGGCTCATTAAGATGTAGGAAATACACAATCCAGAACACTCAGGAAGTCCCTGAAACTGACCAGATACATTAGGGCCCTCGAGGTTATAAGGATGAACTAACTGTTCAGGAGGTTCAGACTGGTGGAGCTGTCTGGAAGACACTGATCTGTGGAGTTCTTGCAAGTTGTGCAGTAAGCTCCAGGGCTCAGGTTTTCATGAGCTGTCATCCATGTGCTGATACAGTTGCCTTTGAGTCGTTCTTCTTCCTGTCAATGACCCCTGACCCATACTCCTGAAAGTAGATAGGAGCTGCTCTGTAGCATTTACTGATACCTGAATCACACCACCCCCTGGCTTCACTGAAGATTGGCTGGCAAGAACTTTCAACTCCTCCCCAGCTACTCCCAGCCATCCTCTGTTGGAAGGCAGCAATAAAGCCTTGTGGAGGAACAGGCTCAGCTCCCAGGACCCTGAGGCAAAGCAGGCGCCGGTTGCCTCTAGCTCCCATCTCTTCCTTTCCTTTCTTTCCCCTTTTTGTTTTTATTTTTTGAAGTGTTTTTGTATCTGGATCAAGTGCTGGAGACTGAACCCAGGACCTTATATATGCTAGGCAAGAGTTCTTAACAATGGTAGAATTGAGCTGTAACTCACCAGCCCAATTCTTAGATAGGACTTCATTTAGCCAACCCAGCCCAGCCTCTGATCTATATGAAGCTGAGATGAACTTACATTGCCGAGTCTCCCACGCCCATTTTTCAGGTGCCTGTGACTCCATGCCCAGATTCTGCACTACGAGGAATCAACCCCAGAGCTTCATGCATGCTAGGCAAACACTGCCAGCTCGACCCCAGCTCCAGCTTTTACTTCTCTTTGTGCTTGCATTTCTCCTCTCCTCTAACCATCTGTGCGGCTATTGGGTTGTTGTAAATGAGTATGACATAATTCCTAAGTTGGGGGGGGTACCCCTAACATGGTACTACTTGGTATGCAGAAGTCCTTGGTTGTCAAGTAGCCAGGCAACAGTGCACGGGCAGCAGGATATGCCACTTACGAGGCACTCAGTAAAAAGGACAGAGATGGGGTATGCTTGTAGGGGGTTATCCCTTGTCAAAAGAAGGGCCCATGGACAGCAAGGTTGTGAGATTCTAAGACTGATGTGTTTAAAGCTGAGAGGTATGGTTTGGGAGTAGGAAAATCTGAAAAAGTAGGCCCCAGGCCTCACATGGTTTAACAGGCCTAAGGAGTCCAACTTCAAGCAATTATAACACTTTTCTTTTTTTAAGACAGGGTCTTACCTTGTAGTCCTGGCTGGCCTAGAACTCTGTATGAAGCCAAGATGGCCTGCCTACCCTTTCACCAGGAAAGTGCTAGGGTTTCAGTGGTGTCTATCTGGTTTCAATTTAGTCATCAAACATTCACCAAGGCTCCAGTGTGTGCCTCCCTCTGCTGCAGTGTCAAAGAGGTCAACTCCAAGGCTGGCTCTACCACCCATCCCTACCAGGCCTTCTCAGTAGCTTGTTTTCCCCTCAGGACTTGGACATGATGCACGGGTCAGTGTCCTTCCCTTGGACAGTGGAATTTGCACAAGCCTCTGACCTCCTACTCCCTCTATTCCCATCTTCTCCCAGTTACAGATGTATTTTCCCGGAATGGGCCTGGCAAAACACAGATGCTACTCTGGCCAGCTTCCTTAGACTGCCTTCTGCGAGGCAGGCCCTCGTGGCTTCCCCACAGGCCTCTCTCTGGGCCTCAGTGGCGCTGGTTCTCTGCTCCATCCAACCTCGAGCTTCTCCTCTATGTCTTGCACAGGCAATTTTGATTATTTAAAGACAGGTTCTCCATACATAGCCCAGGTTGGCCTTTGGCTCATAATCTACCTGCTTCAGCCTCTTGAGTGCTGGGTTTACAGGAGCTTCCTCTTCCTGACCTGTTCTAAGAGCCCCCTCAGATCCTTCAGGTTCAATCCATTCACTGACGATCCTCAACTTCCTTCTCCAGTCTGGGTTTTGACAATTTCTTACCTCCTGGCAGTTCCCAAGGCACACAATTCAGTGTGCCCTCAGCAGAACCTGTGCCACTCTCTCTTGGGCAGCAGCCCAGCTACAACTTTCCTCACACCCAGCCACCAGGGAAGTCAGAGGTGTCTGGATCCTCCCTTTTCCTTCACGTGGTACATGCTGACCCCATGACTAAGTTCTGATGTTGCCTCTTAGATCCCCCTAGAGTCTGTCTTCCTCCCACGATTATCCTTACTCTCTTTGCCTCATACTTGCCTGCCAGGACCCAGGGGGATCACTTTAAAACTCTATGACCTGACATGTCTCTGCTGCTTCAAACCTGTCCCTAGATTCCAACAGCTCCTAGCTCGATAAAAACCACATTCAGGCTACAACCTTCCCTCCCCAGCCCCATCTCATATCTCCCAGCGCTGTCCATTGGTAAAGAGTCATCTTTACCCATTTTCTCAGAGCTCTTCAACAAGCTTCCCTGCCTAGCGTCGCCTGTCCCGGGGAGGAGGGGAGGGGATACTAGCCCCATCAGTGTGCGCACCCATCTTGAACTCAGCCCAAATGCTTCTTCTTGATCTACAGACAATACTCTCGTGTTAGGCATTCCTTCATTACACAAGAGCCTGTCGTTGTGTGTCCGTCCTCTTAACCATGGATTCCAGTCTGCTCTGCTCCCTGCCTGAATCATCCAGCACAGTCTACACACAGCAGGTATTTGACCATTTGCAGTTGAATGACTCATAAAAATTAGCCTGAAGTATGTGCAGAGGGTAGCTTTGTGGGGAGGCATTGCATTGGGAGGGGCCGGAGCACAGTGGGCCTGCGGAAGTAGACAGAAGCCGAGCTTCCAAGACAGAGCAGAAGGGACAAGGGGAGCCTCCCCACTCATCTCAATGAGTCAAGTCTCTCCTACCCACTGGGGCTCTACAGCCCTTAGACAACCTGAGGGGAGAAATCCCAGGACTAGTCCTCATCTGTGTATCCCAGTTGGGACAGAGGGAAGGTGCCTTGCTCCATGCAAAGCCCAAGAGGGCACAGGGCTTGGCTCACAGTAGGGGTGGGGAAGAGCAAAGCTGTCACGTGAGACATGAGAAGCACCAGAGGCTCCCCTTCCCATCACCCCTGAGGTCAGTACTGTCTGAGGCATGTTTATCTGGGCTTTCACCCCAGAGCCACATCCCATCTGGCCAGGCCTGGACTTTACTTCTTTGTGCTTCAGGCCTGGACAACACGGCAGAAGAAGCAGCCAGAATCCCCAGCAGCATCCCAAGGACTGGCCTCTGAGCCTGAGGTGGCCCACGAGCTCAGGCTCAGGTAGTAGCTGGCAGAGATGGACAGCAGTGAGCACTTCCCCACGGGCAGACACAGGACACTGGCTCGTGCAGCTGACACAAAGAGGCGGCTACATCTCCTGGCCATGCTTCCCTCTCAGCCCCACTCACAGAGACAGGGGGATGGACAAGATGGCATGGGAAGACGACTGGGCAGACAGGCAGGCTTGGTGGAGGAAGCGCCGAGGCTGGGTGGCGGTGTCCTCATGGAGTGGTTTATTGATTCCATCTCACAAGGCGGTGTGGGTGAGCGGCCACAGCACATGAAATCCAAGCCCCCGACAGACGCCTGCCTTGGGCACATGCAAACAGCGCAACATGGTCAAGCGCAAACACAGGCGACCGAGGCAACACTGGACATGGAACACGGGATGGGGGACGGGCTGGGGTGATGGGTCCCTAGAGAGAGGCTGATTCCTCCCCACCCCCAGGGGCAGGACAGGAAAAATAAGATTCGTACTTCTTGTAAAATGCCCATTTGCTGGGTACTTTCTTTCTCCTTATGTTGAAAAATAATAAAAAATAAACACACGGAAAAAAATCTCAAAAAAGGAAAGGAATAAAACTCTAAGAAGGCGAATGGCGGGGCCAAGAGGAGGCCAACTGCAGGGTACTCCTCCTGCTCCTTGGGCTCCTCTCCTCAGCCCCTTCAGTGGGTGCCCCAAGCCCTATAGGTGGGTCCATGAGAGAAGATGCCAGGCCTAGGTGGGGTCCCTGGGGGGCCAGAAGGGACAGGCAGGTCAGAGGCAAGAGGCCTACCAGCCTGCTGGGGCTCAGTTCAAGTTCAGGCCCAGCAAGCAGCAGGGCACCAGATCTGTGATCTTGTAGGCCCTGTCCCTGCAGGCCCATGGCCTAGGCGGAGGCAGAGGTCACAGGTGCAGCTCATGGGTTTTGATGTGCTCAAGCTGCTCTCGAAGCTGCAGAAAGGTGGGCCGTGTGGCAGCATCCAGATGCCAGCAGTTCTTCATAACCTCGTAGACTGCGGGCGGGCAGCCATCCGGAGCATCCATCTTATAGCCCTTTTCTACCCGAGGGACGACGTCCTTCAGGGGCTGTGAGCAGGTGGTGCACGAGTTAGTTCAGTGTCTTACAGCAGAAGGGAGTCCTACCCAGAAATCCCTCTCTAAGTCAGGGAATGGCCTGGAAGCTACTCAGGACAGACCAGAGGCACAGGCTCCAGCCAGGCAGGCCATTCCCGTGGGATGCTACTCTGGCCACCCCACCCTCGGCTTCAGCCACACGCCGGCCTCCAGACCCACACTCACAATTCTTGGGTAAGGCACTCGCCCGAAGGAATAGATTTCCCAGAGGAGGATTCCGAAACTCCACACGTCAGACTTGGTGGAAAACTTCTGCCATGTGGAGAAGAGAATCAGCTCTGGATCCCAGGGAGCTGGGGGAAGGGGTGACTCCAGGACCCTTGCTCACCTTCTCTCTCAGGGCTTCAGGAGCTGTCCACTTGACTGGCAGCTTGCCGGTGTCCTGAGTGCTGGAAGCTTCCTTAGTGAGGCCGAAGTCACTGACTTTGGCCACGTTGTCCTCAGACACCAACACGTTCCGGGCAGCCAAATCCCGGTGCACAAAATTGTTACCCTCCAGGTACTCCATGGCTTCACAGACGTCTCTGAGGGCAAGACAGCCACATGTCCCTCAGACGGGGGCTCCCATAGCAGGGCAGGGGGCTCCTTCAGGTTCTTACCCCCACCCAGGTTGCATCACTCACAGTGAGAATTTGAGGAGACAGTCTCCGCCTAGCACCGAACGACCACGTGATCGAAGATAGTCCACCAAACTCCCCTGTGGGTAGGACAGAAAGGGACAGGAGTGGTGAGCAGGAAGGGACCAGAACAGCTGTGATATGGTGTTCATGTTATTCAATCCCACAATCTTTGGGAGGCTCATGGGTGAGAAAACTGAGGTCTGAAAAAGTAGCATGACTTGTTTAAAGTCAGCCAATGAATGACTGGCCAGGCCTGGCAGAGTGGAGGGGCCATGGGGGGGCTGAGGAGCACCTACCTTGGCCATGTACTCTGTGACAATGTAGAGCCCACCCTTCTCCTCCACGATCACACCCAGCAGCTGGACTAGGTTGCTGTGCCGAAGTTGCCTGTGGCAGGACAGGGTGGTCAAGAATTCAGCCTGCCCACCCACACCCATATGCTCCACCCAGGCAGCCCAACTCACGTCATGACAGAGGCTTCAGCTAGGAAGGCCTGGGCAGTAGCATCGTTCTTAATGCACTTGACTGCAACTTTGTTGCCTCGGTAATCCCCCAGCATCACATCTGTAGGAGAAGCAGGGGCTGTTGCCTGGGATCCCGGGGCTCCCCCACCTCATCCCCTACTCCCAGGCTCCTTCAACTCACCTCCAAACTCCCCCTTTCCTATCGTCTGTAGCAGCTTCAGTTCCTTCATGTTCAGTGCCCAGCCACCTGGGGACAGGGACCAGGAGGGAGGCAGTGTGTCAGTGAAGTGAACAGCTAATCTGAGGCACTTGAGATGACAGGGACAGACTAAACTGTTTTAGATGTGGGTGTCTGGGGTTTCCAAGCCAATAGGGTAAGGGCAGAGGCCCAGGCTGAGGGGAAGTGGGCAAGTGGGAGGTCGAGTGTAGTGTGCACTCACTGCGGTAGAATTCATCCTGGGCCGCGACAGTGCCCTCCATGACCTTTGGTTTGATGAGGCGAGTGCAGAGTCCATCGGCATCTGTGGTATAGTGCTGCAGAGGTGGGGCAGGCCCTCAGAACCAGACCCACGGGGCTCCATTTCTTAGTGACTCATGCACTGCTCAGGTCTAACCACCAGAGGGCAGCAGAGGCTAGTCCACACAGCCTTGAGCGGCTTTGTGGAGAGGGTTCCTCAGTTCCAGAAGGCTGGGATGCCTGTCCATTTCCCACATCACCTCATCCATTCAGCTACTGGACTCCCAGTTGTCACTACTGCTTTGGGCCTTAAAGTAGATAGCAAAGCCTTCCCTGCTCCTTATACTAGCCTCTAGCAGGTGTACTCAGGGCCAAGGAAGCCAGAGGTGAGAGTGAGCTTAGGTATTTGATGCCAGATAGGCCTGGCAGGAGCTGGTGGAGCTGGTATTGCAAGCAGCAAGGACCTGTGTGCCTCCCTCAAGGACCCTGACAGCAATGTACACATCCCAACATGAGGTTCTGACTGCTGGAGGAAGTGAGTTCCAGATCAGGCAGGCACCTCCAATGCATAGATGAGGGGACCTTCACTGATCCGAACCTTTGTGTCCTTATCTATAAAATGGGGATACCACCCTCTTTGTGGGCCCTTGGGGCCCGGGGCACTTTGGGGACAGAACTAAGCTCTTTCACACAGTTGGTGCTCTACACATGGGAGGAACCAAAGACTCAAAGAAGCCGTCAACATGTCTAGGTCACTCTGCCAGGTGAGCTGGGCCTCAGTTTGTACTAAATGTCCTCAGGCAGACTCAGGTGTGAGTGTGTGAGAAAGGGGAGTCACCCCCAGATAGGCATGTACCCACTCACCTCCACCAACTGCATGAGGTTCTCGAAGTACACCTCCTCATCAATGCTCAGCTTGCTCGCATGATACATGATGCGGTAGTGTTCCACCTTGCCTTCACAGCTCACACACAGTGTGTAGTCCCCAGGGTAGTTGGTGCTTTCCCGTACTAGGAACAGGCCTGTCTCGGGTGGGTAGAGAAGCCGCTCGGCCTGCTCCCGTGTGATCTTGCCATGGAACCAGCTGTGGGTGGCAAGGCTAGGGATCACAAGGGTACTGACCTGGGAGCCTCCTGCCAGCCTCCTGCACACACCTTCCCGGAACTTGCAATCAGCCAAGCATCTGAGGGCGTCATCTTCTTCCCATACCCCTTTTTTTCTTCTGCTGGAGTTCCTACCTCCTGTCTGTGAGGTCCACTCGGGTCCCATCCCTGGAATGCCCTCACCTACACAGCCCCTTACTCAGGGCTGTTTTGCTCTGATGCCTTTCCAGGAGGATCATGGCCATTTCTTCTCTTTCCCCAAACCAGGGGACTGAGGCCTCCGCCCTCTGGGTACTCACGGCATCAGGCTGAGTTTGGTGCCTGCCTTCACGCCCTCACGCTTCTGGACATAGTTGGCTGGGATGATGCCCTCACGGCCTACTTTGTTTTTGGCTTTGTACCAGTTGGGGTCCTGGAGAGAGGACAACACAGACACACTCTGAGGCCTGTCTCCTGAGAGGAGCCAAACCCAGGAGAAACCCCTGGAGGAGAGAATGGGCCAAGCGTCGTAGGTCCCCAAGTACCTTGGTGACGGCCACAATGGTGAGCACGTCTCCTTTGCAGAAAGGAAGGTCTTGCTCGGCAGTGCCATGGAAGTTGTACTTGGCAATACATTCTGTACCGGATGGCCAGGCGGCCTACAGGGTAAGGACAGGTATGTGGGTGCAGCCTAGGGCCCTTTCCTACCAACCTGCCCGAATGCCCTTGAGATGGAAGCATCTTAGCAGACTTTCATGAACCTGGGGGAGATACCCTTCTCTGGAGAATTCTCAGGCCCTTTGGGCTCAGAGTCCTCCGTAGCTCTCTCTGGGGCCCTGTGCCTAACAGAGCACTCTGGAATTAGTGTTACTTCACACAGTCTTGACTGGGATGGAGAGTTAGGCGTGGGTTGGAACAGGCTGCTCTAAGTACCTACTCTGTCCAGTCTAGGGAAGGCGGAACGTGGACTGCTTTATCTGTCCCCACTGCAGCCCCATGATACCTGTATTGCCGACATCTTCTGCGATCTGGCGTCCCCGGGCTACAGGAAGGCCAATCTGTTACTTGGTACCATGAGAGCTGTGGGAGAAGAGTCGAGCTGAAGAAGAGTGAGATGGCCCCCACCCTCTGTATGTGAGCATCAGCGTCTTCCTTAAAGCAGAGCAGCCTTGGTGCCGAGGCTTCTACATAGGGGTCCAGGGCCGTTCTATCCAGCCTCAGGTAGAAACACACAGAGTCCCAGGGAGGTGGCTATCAATCCTGTCTCTGGGGGCCTTACAGGTCCCGAAGAATGACCAGGAGGACCAAAGAGGCCTGGAAGATTGGCAGGGAAGGGAGTCCAGGGAAACTCTGAAATTAGGCAGGTTCTATGTGGTCTAGGAAAGCTTGTCCAGAGGCCTCTGTACAGACAAATGTCTGTGCTTCCTTCTCAGTACACACCCAAGAGAAAACAGCCCATGTCTACCAGGAGAGGGACAAGTGCTCTCCTGTGGTGTGCTCTGTAGTACCGGTCAGACCAGGAACTGCCCAAGTGCTGAAAATGAAGTAGACAAAGTAGGGAGAAGTCACAGAAGGGAGTGCCGTTCAGCAGTGGCACGACCCACTCAGCCATTCATCAGCTTTGAATTCTCAACCAAGGAGCCAGGCCCAGGAAAGCAGGACTCCCTTTTTTGTTTGTTTGCTTTGTTTTTGGTTTTGGTTTTTTTTTTTTTTTTTTT
>JADRCD010067205.1:0-15038 GCA_019843815.1 Montemys delectorum | reverse complement strand
GCCAGGCCACAGAAAAAAAAGTTGAAAGACTGTTTTTTATTCTCCCAATTTGAAATGTGAGTTATGTAATTCCCAGAAGAGCAAAATAAAAATCCAATACTTAGGGATGTTCATGTATCTTTTTCTCTCAACACTGGGCTTCCTTAGAAAAGCATTCTGAAAATCTTTAGTCAGGCCTCCACCCTTCAGTAGTCAATATGTTCAATGGACAGTTTGAACCCCCACTGATCAGGGGCTCTGCTGTAAACAGATCTCTGCTTGCTTTTTCCAGGTGCATCGTTCTCCCCTGTGAATCATGCACCTGAAAAGGCCAATTGCTTCTAGTTGAAAGTCTCCTGACCTCAGGCAGTCTGGCTTCCTTATGGCCTTAGCCAAGGATCTGTTCTAATTGGCATCCCTCTACATTTCTCCTCCAAGCCCTTTTGATGATGGCCAAAACCCAATACAGAATGTTCTTAGTACCGCAAGAGTGTAGTTATATCAGTGCCCCATGTGACTCACAGGGAACTGGAAACCTCATCAGAGAAGTAGCTTACAAGATTTCCACCCTCATTTTCAATCATCATTCTCTAGGTTCATAAACACTTCATATACCCGTGTGGACAACATTCCAAGAGAAACTGTGGATAAGAATCTGCTAGTGGCAGTATATTTCATCTATGGACATTTTTGAAAGCTCACCTGTGGAGAACTAAAATATAGCTGGGAGACTCGCCAGACATAATATGATATAAACACCCAAAATCTAAAGAAAGCCTTTTACTGTATCATTGGTGTTTCCATTAGGTTAGAATTCAATAGAACGCATTTCAATACAGAACCATCATAAAGGACCAGGAAAAAACTTAGAGAGGTCAACAGGACTAGCACTAGTAACAAACAGATCTAGCTTAACATAGCACAACTTCAGAAAATATGACCTAAATTATTTGAACCTCAGTTTCTTAACCTGAAAAATAGGCCTGAAAATAGTTTCCCGCAATAAGATGATATATAAGGATTAAATGGGGTAAATACAGATAGCACATAACCCGACTTGAACAAGTGTTCCAAAATGTTCATTGCAAGTGTTCTTGTCGCCTATGAAAAGAAGACTCCTCATCAATATCCAGGTATTCTTTCAGCTGGGTACCCAACTAAAGTGCATTGCCCATCTTGTAACTAATAGTAGTCTTGTCTAAATAATAATAGTCTTATTAGTGGATGTCCTGGTGTCTTTAATTCAGAGCATCTAAGGTTGTCTTACTGACAACATCTAGCAAATGAAAGAATGCTGACAATTTTGGCCAGAAGGGCCAGGGCTGGAAATCATGATTATAACTGGTGTTTAGCTTTCTTTGGACCTAAGTCACAGAAATGCACATCTGAAAATGTCCATAAAGAGCACCTGTAACATAAGAGGAGATATTGAGACTTAGGGTTGTTATCCAAGGATCTTTCATTTCCAGAATTCCAAAACTAAACATTGCCATTTTATATGGCATGCTAATTAAAGGCTATAGAATTAAAATGTATCTGCTGACCTAGTCAAAGCAAGGTATACTCTAGAGGACATTTTGGCAGAGAGTGATGTAAATACAGAGCTATCTATACAGAGCAGAACAATAGAAGTGAACAAAAATGAAGAAAACACTTTCTTATAGTTTTGTAATTATAGAAAAGTAACTAAAGCTTTGTACCTTCTTCTAGGACCCATGAGTCTATCCTAACATATTTTGAATAAGCTTTAAAAACTAGGGATGTCAATATATTACTAGAAATGTTTTTGTCTTTTTTTTAGCACATATAACCTTAGAGCACCTTCAAGTTTATGGCATAATCAAGGGGACATTACAAGGCTCTCCTATACAATCCTTGTCGACATGAATGATTTCCCTACTGTCAACATCACACACAAAAGTATTGTATTGGTTGTAACTGATAAACCTACCATGTTATTGTCTCATTAAAAGCCGAAGCCCAGGGAAGAGAAGAAACAAAGCTAGAACACATGTGAACCACAACAATGACCAATATGACACAATTAACTGAATATTGCAATAATAACATGTATACTTTGTCAGTAACAATCAGCTCACTAATTAAACGTAAAACCCACTCAACAAGAGGGAAATCATGGCTGGTATGGGAAAACTAGGCAACTACTTGGGAAGTCATGGATCTTGGAGGTGAAGCTAAATCAGCATAATCCCTAACTACATCCTAAATATTTATCCTTACACCTCCTATACCTATAGATAAAGGCAGTTCTCAGCCCTCATCAAGATTTCTATAACAGATGGAGATCATTACAGAAAACCACAACCAATCAAAATGCAGAGTTGTGGAGCTCCATCCCAACTGATACATCTATAACACAACTCCTGCACCTGAGACTCAGAGATCATTGTGGAACAGGGGGCAGAAGACTGAAAGAGCCAGAGGAGCCATGAGTTTGCTGTAATATCATGGCTCATGGTAATGTCAAAAGCTACACTCACGGCTGCCTAAACATGAGCTGAATAAAGACAACACTAATAGGTTGCCCAGCATGGATAAGAAAAAAATTCAAGAGGTTTCAATCCCAGACAAGGTACAATAAGAAACTAAGTAATGCTGAGAATAGAAGAAATAATAATGATCAGCCCTGAAAACATATACATTCAAGTAACATTATATGAGGGTATGTTAGCATTGTGTATAAACTCCACCCCCACAGATACCTGGTAGTAACCATGTATGCTCCTCATGGTTACCTAGCAACAGCCAGGTAGCCTGGCCCTATAAAAAAAAGGGGGGCTGCTTGCCCCCCTCCTCTCTCTCTTACTCCTGCTTCTCTCCCTTGCCTCTTGTCCCCTTGCTCCCCCCTCTCTCCACGTGGTCATGGCCATCCCCTACTCCTCTACTCTCTCCTTCTCTCTGCCTTTCTCTGCCTCTGCTACCCTCTTAACTCTCCTCCCTATCCCCTAAATAAACTCTATTCTATACTATACCGGTGTGTGTCTGGTCCCTCAGGGGGAGGGGATGTCTCAACATGGGCCTCCGAGGCACCCCCTCCCCCCACACCTCACCAGAACATATTCTTATAGCTCATTCTCTTTTTATGATCACAACAGGTAATGTGTTTATATATTTAGGAATATATAAGACAATGTATAACAACAAGTTTAAAGAGAGGCTACAAACTTGGAAAAGAGCAAGAAGGGTACAGGAGAAAGTTTTCAGGGAGGAAAAGGAAGGGAAGAGGATGTAATGATGTAATTAAAAACCTCAAAGCCTGTTGTTTATATTACGATTCACCCTTGGTATTCTACAAATTTGGACTTACGGATAATGGCATGTACCACTATACTATCACATAGAATAATTTTACTGTCTGAAAGTTCTCCATGTTCCAACTGGTCAAAGTGTAGAGAATAAGTTTCAATGGCAGGCCCATTCCTAAGTACAGCATCTGTATCATTTGTTCCCTGTCCTGAAGGCTCAGGAAAGAGGTGATAGAAAACACTACCAGAGTCAGGGAACACTGCTACAGTATCTTCTGATAAGGACATTGCATCCATGAAGTCACAGCAATTGTGGTTATCTACATAAGATCTTCGTGAAATCAAGCCAATCAGCACTCCAGCATTGTGATGTAAGGGACTTCACAATTTTTGTCAAATAAAATGACAGTGTTCTCTAACCCAGTTGCTAATATTGTTCTCCTATGACGCCTCTTGAACTGAGCCTCCACAGCCTCAGGATTTTTATCTTCTAAGCTCCTACTAGGGTAGCCCATTAAGCTCCATTTACATTTTCCAACTGCTTTTTTAGTCTAAAATCCCAGTGTCTTCTACATTCTTCCACAAAACAGCATGGGCAAGTCTGTAATGACAATAATTCACTCCCTGGTACCAGTTTCTGCCTTAGTTACTTTTCTATTGGTGTGAAAAGGCACCATAACAAAGAAAACTTATAAAAGAGTTTATTGGAGCTCAGATTTCTAGGGGGTTAGAGTCTGTGGTCATCACAGCCTGGAGCACGGCAGCAATCAAGCAGGCATGGTGCTGGATCAGAAACTGAAAACTTGCCTCATGATTCATGAGTACAAGGCAGAGAGAAAACTAACTGGGTCTGAGGACTGCTTTTGAAACCTCAAAGTCGATACCCAGTGACACACCTCCAACAAGTCCACACCTCATAATACTTCCCAGATATTTTTTTTGCCATCTAGGTATCAAGCATTCAATTATATGAGTCTATTGTGGCCATTCTCATTCAAACCATCACAGAGAGGTACAAGGTGGGAGAGAAGTTAAAGAAGATAAGTGAGCAGTCAATATGAGCAACATATGTCACAGATGTATATTTAATTCTCAAAAAACTAAACAAAACTATATTTTAACAATTTCCTGTGATCCATCTGCCCATCTCCTCACTCCTGTTCAGCCTATCAAACACTGATCCTTTCAAACTCTCCATTTGTTGTGCCTTTTCACATAGTTATAGCCATACAATAGATTTAGACAGTGAATGATCACAATGAACTAATCATACCAACATATAGGAATCCAGAAAGAGAGAGACGGGCAAAGGATAGAGCCAGTGGAGGAAGAAATGAGACTGGTCTAGGCCCCAAAGACTCAAGAGTTGACTAGACAGAAAGAACACACATAGAGATGTTAGTGGATGATTCAGATATAGTGGTAGTGATGCCTAAATTGTCAAGGTAACTATGGTACTGGTTCTTCTATTCTACTACTCTTCTCTTCCTACATTTATCTGGTGATGATGATAGCTAAATAACAACGGTTCACTATATTAGGGAGCCCACGTGCATCAGCTAATTCATTTTCCCCATTACCTTAGGAGTGACCCAATCATCATCAGAAGAAACAGTCTCTAAGAGGCTAAGGTAATTACCCAGGATTTTACACCTAAGAAGTAATAGAAGCAGAATTCAACTTTGGTCCTAATCTATTAATTGCTAACCTACTCAACCAACTCATTTAGAAAGAGAGTTATAACATCTCCAAGACAGACAAAAAAATCTAGAGAATGTGAGATGTAGAAGGTTATCTTATTGCTGAAATGTATCACTTCAATCTATTGAACATTTCAAGAGGAAAGAAATAGATAAATTACAGATATAGTATAAAATATCTCCCTTTCTCCTGGAGCAACTCATAATACTTTTTGAAGCAAATAGACTTCCTATTGCCGAGGAAAGCTACACCCATAACTTACAAATAGACACAAGTAAGAAGGAATATGAATGAACCAGCCCTGCTAGATTTCTCACAGTTTAGTAGTCATAGTGAAAAGCCAGTTTATGTTATTACATTTCCCCTACAACATTTCATTTCTCTCCAGGTAGTGGTGGTGCACACCTTTAATCCCAGCACTTGGGAGGCAGAGGCAGGTGATTTCTGAGTTTGAGGTCAGCCTGGTCTACAGAGTGAGTTCCAGGACAGCCATGGATATACAGAGAAATCCTGTCTCGAAAAAACCAAACAAACCGAAACAAAACAAAACAAAACAAAAATCACATTTTACTTCTCACAATTTTAACCACTTCTCGGGGTTTTTTATCTCCTTACTCATATATGACACAGAAAAGTTAAGTTTAATAATTGTGTATGCTTTTCTCATGTAGGCTCCACAACCCACCTGAGAACTTACAGTGGTAAAAATAAAAGGCTAGGGGTTTTTTCCTATTATGTTTTAATAATTGGTAATGCTCGTGGGGTCCTTAGTATTTGCTCCTTATTTTGTCCTTAGGAGAGCACTATGAAATAGACAGTAGATTATTTTTAATCTAGTACTGTTTGTTACATTTATTTTAATTGTTTTGTGACTGGCCAGTATCCAATCTGGGAAATTCTTCCATGCAGTACATCAAATGGAAGATGAAATTCTACCTCCCACTAAAGCTAAATGGTGAAATTATCTCTTCCCCGAACAAATTTCTTCAACTTGACTAAATGGATGATGTTATGAAGGACAAGCTAGTCACAGTTGATGGTTACTGGGAGAGAGTGAGTCAGTTTTCTTGAAAACTATGACCCCTGGTAGGACAATGATGCTCCAATGGGTAGCCTCACAGCCATGTGCATATGGGTAGCACAAATCAGATTACTTTCACAAAGAGAGATGATGTGGGAAAGCAACACTTTCCATATATTTCAGGGCCTTTGTATCCATGCATTTAGAAGCTTGCTACATAAGATCAAGCTAGTCAAAATTCAAACATGGCTAAAAGATGCTCATGGAGTCCAATTCTTAGCTTAGAAGTGATTGGTAATTGAGGGCTGCTGGAGGATGGAGGGTCAGTTTTCTTTAGGGATGTGTCCCCTGAGAGGTTCCTCATGTCCTTAGATTGTTCCATACTCATCATGCCCATACAGAAAGCACTAAGTGGACTCAGTTCTTTTAAAAAACAGAGCATAGAAATGTGGGAGATCGAAGTGGTAGAAGGCATAACAGGAGAAATTGAAGAAAAGGGAATTGAGGGAGTAACTTGATCAAAGCAGGGCATATTCATGTATGAAATTCTTAAACAAAAATTATTATTCTAAAATTCACATAAGTAAATAAGTTATCTGTGCAAGCTTGAAGAGCACAAGTCCAGAGAGAAGAAGAAGAAATCAACACGTGGTCAAACATAACAGGAATATAACACCAGGGACTTTTCAAAGCAATATTATTGTCTATTATTCCATAGTAGTAATCTGAAGTTCAGTGATAAAATGCTTCAAGCAACTGTTTCGTGGCACTTAATTGACTCTAAAGGGATTCTTTAAAGAGTTGAGAAATAGAAATCTCAAAACTACTCTGCCAAGCTGTTCGATAGACACATGCAATCATAGTAAGCCAGGAAACAAACATGAGGAAGCTTCCAGGAAGACAGATTTTCCTGTTTAGCTTGGCATAAGAAAGTTACATAATTTCCTCATCATATAAGCTAGTTTTCAAATAAAAAACAAACATACGTATATTATTAAAACATATGCAAATGTGTGTCGTTTTTTTTTCATATTAAAATGCATCAAAGAAATTTTAAGGTTGTACAGACTACACCAGGGTCCCTGAGCAGTTTACATTCTTCTGTACTTAGGGATGCATACAGAACTTCAGTAGAACCATAGAGCGAGTACATTTTTCCTGAAGTTGATACATTTCTGTCTGTCTTGATTTTAAGCAAAAAGTATACAAATTAATTTATAAGTATAGAGTGACCACGTTGTACTAATTAATAAAAACTGAATACATTGGGCCAGAGCAATGACTCAGCCGATAAGAGCACCTGTTGAGTTTCCAGAAGATCTAGGTTCAGTTCCCAGAACTCACATAGTGGCTCCTAACTATCTGTAACTTTAGTTCTAGGGAATCCAATACCTTCTTCTGACCTCCACAGGCACCAGGGACACACATGATACATATATACATGCAGGCAAACATTCATAGAAATAAAATAAACAAATCTTTTAAAAATTGAACTTAAGGAAAAATGGCATTTAGACTCCATTAGCTTCAGTCATGCCTACATGTGGTATCCCTGGCATTACTGGTAACCATAGCATAGTAACTGTCATCGTCATCTGTATCCTTACTAGCACTGAGGTCAGCTTCAGGCAGGTACAAGAAATGATACTGCAGTTGTGTGTACTTTTAATCCCATCGTTCAAGAAGTCTAGGCAAAAGAATCATGACTGGAAGATAGCCTGACCTACATAGTAAGAATCTGTGTAAAAGCCAAAAGAAGATGAGGCATGATGTTAAATTTTACAACAATATAGAAGAAACTGATCTGCTGACATAAGCTTAGGAAGAAAACCCATAACCTTGGATTCTAATTATTTTTCTCATATTGCCAATTCTGTTAAACTAACGCTAAAAATTGGTTTTTCGGTTTCAAGAGAACTACCACGGGTTTAGACAACCAAAAACATTAAAGAGAGAGTGGACTTTAGCTGAAACACACAAATGTTTTGAACTTAGACAATTACATATTTTTAAGAAAACAATTTCACTCTGTATATGAATTTTTTCCTGAAAATTCTGTCACTCTGATAAACATTTGATCCCAGTTTTTCTCTCCAGAGTGCATGAGTACTTGTGGCTGTTTCTAATGCATACAAGCCTGGATCACACAGCTTTATCCTGACTGTTGAGCTCAACAGAAAGGAAGAGCTTTCCTAGAAGCTATCCACTTCAGAAATTCTCTGTCCATAGTCAACTGCCTATGTGTCACCAGAAATCAACCTTGCTTCCTTTGATTGGAATGATGCTATGCCCACAGTGGGATTTTCAATTAGCCAATGTTGTGCTCCCTTCTCTAGATAGCCTGGGTCTCAAAATAATGGGACAATCATCACCAGCTCCTTTACTGTCACCCTTGATTTCAGTGAAGTTTCAAACATAATGAACCACATAATGTAGTCATGTAAGTCACTCATTGTAGACTTTAAAATGCTGGGCTGTCTTGCCCTGTAAACCTCAGTGTACCAGTTTCAGGTTCTGCTCTGTCTCTGTTGTATTTGTTCATAAGAATGTTCTAGATAGCCTCCCTTAGAATCGTATCCCTACACTCTTGAACTGAAAAAAAAATTAATTAGGAAATTGCTCTTACATTGGGAGTTTAATTATGTAAAATACTATGCATGCACTTTGAGAGTCAGAAGGTATGAGGAAAACATGAACACAATTTGATTTGAAGGAGGAGGGGGAACTACAATGAGGAACTGTTTTCCTCTTTCCTTTGGAGTTTCACTAACATTCTAAGATCCAGTGAAATCCAGAGCTTTTTGTGGATAAAATGTCAATCATGCTTCTGTTCAGCATTGAATGTGTGTGGACAGTGCTCTCTTCTCTACATCACCTGAAAGAACAGATTCCTCTGTAATTTCAAGAGGAGTCTGTGCCAAGAAAATCAATAAAGACATATTTGTACAGAGCCTAAAGTGGGCTGGCTTTACCCAGGAATGTGTTGAGTTAATTGAAAAGGTTTTGGTTCAAGTTAGCCTGTCGGAGATCACAGAATTGTAGACAACACATACTGTGAGTATGAACTTCGTACAACCTTTCAAATACCTTTGGGAAGGCAGGAAATTGAAATATTGTGCTATATTGGCAACTAAATGGTCATTTATCATCCATGCTAAGTTTGAAGCTGAGAAGAGGCATCGGAAAAGTCTCGCAGGGCCTTTATTAACAATTTCAAAGTTAGGTTGGTAAATGGAGATTATTCACAGCATATTTGGTGAAGGCTAAAAGATAACATCTGCATATACTATTAGCACGGCCTTGCTAATAACAACTTCGGACTGTATTCACACCCACAAAAGCTGCATTAAAATCCATTAAGCTTGAGACACCAACTGACAAAAGCAAGGAAATTCACAGTTAAAGGGGAAACACACCATATGTTCTTCAATACCTAAGAGCAACGGGGTGCAGTTGGAAAGTCATTAAAGCGGCACCCAGTTGTGCCTAGGTATTGGAGAACATATGGAATCTTTTCCTGGGGGAGTGTAATTTTCCCTGCTCTCACTGAATGCGTGTATCAGTCTTCACTTTTTGGTCATATAGGTTTGTGTTTGTTTAATTACCATAGCATGTAAAATAAATACTTTCTTATTTTCCAAAGGTAGTATAATGACACTGTGGAGACTAGTCCTCAGCCGCTGTGACATGATGGTTTCCAGTTATCCTTGTTTCCCAAAGTCCCTGCATTCCTATTACAGTTTCAGAGGTTCTTGATGCTGTTAAATGTACCACCTTTCCTTTCCCCATCCTGAGGATGCAGGGTCATGCCAGGTGGTCAGTGGTCACTCCGTTCACTAGTACCTCAGTAGGTTAAAAGTTTCAATAGCAAAAAAATAAAAAGTATACACATTTGTTTTAAAGTTCTCCCCCTTTTCTTCCTCCTCCTCCTTTCCTCCCTCTCTCTCTTATTCTCTTTCTCTTCTTTTTATATTTTGGAAACTAGGTCCCATTATTTATTTCAGACTGAACTCCAATATACCAATACTCCTTTCTCCAGAATGCTGTGATAGCAAGGTGGCTGCATGTGCCACTTTGCCTAACTATATTCTTCCTTTATCATTGTAATTTTTGAGATTATAATAAAATTACATTATTTCTCTCCTTCACTTTTCTTACCTCCAACCCTTCCCATGTACTGTCCAAATAGTTCTCTTTCAAACTCATTAATTCTTTTCCTTTAATTACTATGACATAGGTGAGTGTGTGTTTGTGTATGTATGTGTGTGTGTGTTCGTGTATGTGTCTGTGTCTGTGTGTGCTCACAAATATATAAATTCAACCTACTCAGTCCATATAATGTTAATTGTACACATTTTCAGGGTTGACCATTTGGTATTAGATAGCTGATATGTATACTTACAAATATCTTAAATGAAATTTTCCCATTTGGGCTGACAGTGTTTCTTCCAAGAGCCACAGATTATCTAACAAAAACCCCAACAACAGGTATGAGAGGCCCTTCTTTGAATTATTGCTCAGGGTTGTGTGAGAGACTCCTAAAACATTATAGGCTATTGCTGTTGTCCTTAGCTGCTTCCCAGATGTGGAAGGTAAGGCCCTATTGCTGAGGACACCATGAACACAGGATCCAGAGGACCAGAGATGGATCTGAAATAAAAAGCCTCCTTCCCAAATATAAGATACCATGGTACCAGAAAGCACCATGCAATTTTGCCAAGGGAAGAAGCACCTGCTAATCTTACTCAGCTAGCACAGCTATGAGCCACAATGACCACCATGCTATGATAACTCTAAGGGTATAATGGTGGCATACATATCTTGATAGCAACCAATAGTTCTCTAAATGGACTCAAGACCACTCAACAAGAGAGAAAGCACGTCTGGTACTGGAAACCTAGCCAACTACCTGGGGCTGTTACTCCTGAGATATACCAGAGAAAAACCAATTTGAGGGCCAAGTTTAAAGAAAGCTCTATTAAATATTAAATACTGTCAATGAGATGGAATTTGGTCATTTTCTGGAATTTCCCAGTTGAATGGCTTTAAGTCATGTGTTTTGGAAGTTTATATGGACAACCTACAGGCCACCATACTTTCCCATGAGGCTTTGTTATTTTCTAAGAAGTATAGTTCCCAGCATTCTAGAAATTTACCTAGTCCCTAAGAAGGTGAGGTTTACAGGTTAATTTCAGTCATTTCAGTAGATGCCGCTCACCATCTCTAGATAAACAAAATAGTAAGTACCATACCACATGACATGTGCTCTACTCCATATCATCAGTAGAGGGGGTTAATGAAGCACTAAGAAAGGACACCTACCCCATAGTAGGGATTCTAGACTAAAAACAGGAGGGAAAGTAACTGCCATAATGTATCATTATTACAGACCCAAGTTTATAATTAAATCAATTCAATGTGGTCATAAACTTTTATTGAGCAACTATAGCATGCCAGGCACTAACCTAGACATTGAGGATACAGGCACAGTTTCTTTCATTTTAAGCAGTGAAGTTTGACCCAATAATTGGGCTATAAGACAGAATGGGGGAGGGGCAGAGCATGCTTCATAACTCAGAAGTAGAGAAACCACAGTCAGCTTATTTCCCAAAGTGTGGTTTGATCAAATCAGTGTTTTACAAGGATCATTTGGGTAGTTTCAAAGACAAGAGTGAGGGAAAAAAGCTAGAAGCTGGGGGAAGATACTGAGGCTCTTGGGGAGAAAGGGCACATGGGATGGAAGTATATGGGGAAAATCTAAACAATAGAAGACATTAGGACCTGGTGATTGATTAGATCTGCGGACAAGAAAGACATGGATATGACTGTGTGGTGTGGAAATCATACAGACTCACTAATGATTAGGGAAGATGATCCAGACATGTGCTTTGATTTCACCACTAAGATACTAGAGCTGGGGCCAGTGAGACGGCCAGTCAAGTAACAGCACTTGTTAGGAAGGCTAGCCAGTCTTAGCAGGGATGACAAGGAACCTGAGTTTGGTCCCTGGAACCCAAATGGTAGAAGGAGAGAACTGGCTCTAAGAGCTGTCCTCTGGCCTCCACAAGGCACAAAATGCTATACATACATCCACAGACAACTGCATGCATGCACAGATAGGTGAATAAATATAATACAACTTTTCTACAAGTAAACGAGGCTAACTGGTAGGAAGTTGACCATTTGGTTGATTTTGCAGTGTTGCAGAATTTAGGATTGAGGGGTCTTAGTGTTCAAAAGAAAAACAGTTTTGCAATAAATTTAAATTAAAATCGAGATAACTGCAGTATAAAGTACTCAATGCTGAAAACTGACCCCCAAAGTCCCTTAACTTCTCAATTTTTTTTCTTTCTATTCCCATCACAATGGATCTGCACTCTTTGCTCTCTACTTCATCTTTTAGACTCTGAAAACTCATGAATGATAAAGTGCAGCAATATAATAACATCATGATACCATGACTATGAAATTCAAATGTGTTATGTGGTTCCTTTGTGATTAAAATGTGAGCTGACTTTGGCACAGAAATACAGAATCCATAGCAATGACTTGAAAATCAGTTGTTTTTCTTCCCTAGGGCTCAGCTTCTAACCTATACAAAAGAGGAGACAAGATGGAGTTACTACTGAGGTAAAGAACATTTTGATGCCATGAAGTCAGAAGAGCAGCAAATTTGAAAATGTTTGTGGATTACTCATTGCTTTGGTAACAATAAGGTTGCCCTGCTGCTCTCCTGCATTCAAATACCAGTTGGCTTGGCTTCTAGACCATTAGTAAGGGATGTACTGAGAAAGAAAAAATAAGCTTTAGTTACAAATTGACAATACTTGGATCTGCATATCACTGTCCAGTGATAGTTATGGCACTGCTCCCTGTAACATGCCCTAAGGAATGTCTTTCCAAACTCTTTTGATACTTTCACAAACACGATAAAAGACATCAAATATGCAGTGCTTTGAGATGGCACAGATCCTCACTCAGAAGGAGGTTACAAATTCCAGAATGTCCTGAATCATTCTCTTTAGCTTGAAAAACCTTATGTGAGGAGCTAGAGAGGGGGCTTGGTAACAAAAGTACTCCTGTGCAAGGGTGACGACCTGAGTTTGGGTCCTTAGCATCCATGTAAACTTCCAGGCAACTCTGGAGACAGGAGAATCTCTGCTTCTCACTGTCCAGTCAGTCTAGCTGAGTTGGTGAGCTCCGGTGAGAGCTCCTGACTCAAAGAATAAGATGAAAAGTGACTGAAAAATACACTCAATGTCAAATTTTGCCCCCTACACACACACACACACACACACACACACACACACACACATACACACACACACACACACACGAAAAACACACTGCTTTATAAATCATAGCTGTTTCTGTGTTAATCAGAGTTCTCTAGAGTAATGTTACTTACTAGAATGAATTTCTTTATAAAGAGAGAACATTTGCAGAACATTTGCCTAGTATGCAGAAGGCAAATGTAGCCTGAATTTTTATTCACAACAAAAGAGTAAGTGAGAATGATGTTTGTAAAGAAAAGTTTCATATCAATGAAGCAGAATAATCTTTCTGGAGTGAAATAAAGAGTTGATGAAGGGGTATATTTCAAATAAATGAGACAAAGGTAGAAATGCTTTATCCCTGAGAAGGTCACATAAGAACCCTAGATATCTGCCATATTGCTTTATTCAGAGAATAAAGAACATCCTGGATGCTGTGGTACTTACTTTCAATGCTCTGTTCTCATATAGGAACCATCAAGTGGGCAGCATCAACAATAAAGATGTCTGTGCAAACAGCTTGGAGATTTTATCTCCAAGTGTCCTGAGTGGCAGAGGAAGGGTGATATTGAGAACATTGATAAGCTGGGAGATGTCTGGTGCCATATGAAAACAAGCAGCAATCTCACTGCCAATTGATCTAGGACAGCTGAAAAGGCTACTGGGAAAAGCAAGCACAACAGCAGACATTTTCACTGCAATGATGTTCAAAGGGATGGGAGATATTCCTGAAACCAAGAAGCTGATTTTGTTCTGCTAATTGTATCGCCATATATAAATCTTCATCTACATAATGAAACACTCATTGGAGAAAAAGAAGGGAAAAGCCCCTTGCTCTTAGCTTGAGAAAGACTATGAACATCAAACAGAATGACTACTTGAGGACAATTTGAAATTATAATGAAGTGAATTGTTTTTAATGATGAGATTACGCTCACACCATCAAGGAAACCAGCAATGCAAAAACAAAATTGGGTAATATATTGATTATTTTTCTCATTTCTGTGAAAAAATATTGAAAAAACAATTTGAGGCTTACAATTTGAGCAGATAGTGTCTACCATGGCAGGGAGAAATAGCTATGGGAAGGCAAAGATAAGGTGGCATTGCAGTTGCATTCAGGAAGCAGAGAGAGATGAGCATTGGTTCTTGGATCACTCTCTTCTTGTCTTTCATGCAGGATCCTTGCTCATGGATGGAATAGTAGCATCCACATTTAGGGCAGCCCTTCCATCCTTAGATAAAACTCTGTAAACACAATCACAGACACCATGAAGTGTGTCTCCTAGGTGATTGTAAAGTCAGTCGCCTTGACAATGAAGATTAACCATCACAGGTAGCTTTTCAGTTTTGTCAAGTATAATATATGAAGGCTGTTCACCTTTTTCAAAGACCTTGAGATATTATAGCATTAGCTTGTTGAAGGAGTGTTTCAACAACAAATACCACACATATCCCCAAGTGAAGCCTCAGCATTCTTGCAAACCATCTTCTTGTGAAGAAAGACTGATGGAGAATTAATAAGATAGAAAAAAGGACCCACATTTGTTTAAGCGTTGAGCTCTATATACAGTCTCGACCAAATCCACTTAATTTTTGCTTCCTTCTTAGTAAAAATAGATTGGATAAACAGACATTTTAAAGAGCCAAGTGAATGTGCTCTTTGGCTGGTAGATACCTAGCAATAGACTTCTCACTAACTGCTGGGTGTTTGACTCCTGAAACAATAGGAAATGCCAGGCAAGTCTCCTCTAATCTTACTCAAAACTCTAGAAATGCTGTCAGGGAGCCAAGGCT
>JADRCD010067199.1:0-11358 GCA_019843815.1 Montemys delectorum | reverse complement strand
GGGCAGATGGATAGATGGATAGATGGATGAACAGATGAGTAGATAGGTAGATAGATGGATGGTCAAATGGGTGAATGGATAGATTGTTAGGTAGAGGAATAGAAGGATAAACAGAGGGAGGATGGGTGGGTGGGTGAATATATGGACACACACACGCACACACACACACACACACACACACACACATATATGGGAGAACTACATGGGTGGGTGGACAAATGACATGGAAGACAGAGAATGATGACAAGCAGGCTGGCTTTCAGGAACCAGTGACATGAATTTGGATAATTCTTGGGTTTAAATTGACTTGAGAGTTCTTAGAAGGATACAGCCAGCTTTCAAAACCCAGGGGACCCAGACAATCTTCTGCAGCCTTTAGGCGGGCTAGTGTTTCCTCAGGTGCTGAGGCCTCCATGAACACTCAGATGCGATGGCCGCCATGGCTGCAGGGTGCCATCATGAACATCCTAAGTTCTGGTTACCCACCCTCGCCCAGATTCCCCCACAATGCTTCCTGAGGCATATGTGTTCGTCTTTACAGGTTGTATCCCAAGCTCCCACCTTGTTTGCCTGGCATTTTCTGTGACTGTTGGAAGATATTCAGACTAGGGAGCCATGTGCAATGTGAGCTGTCCTATTTGCAAGTTCTGTGACCCTGGACCTTGTGGGCATGGTTTATAGGGATAGGGGGCTGGACTGGAACTCAGTCCCTGTCCCTCTCACCATGGGAGAGAGTACCTGGCACCCAGGAGAGTATCTGAAATGAAGTAGAAGGAGCTTTGGGGGGGGCAAGCAACTCAGACTTCACAGCTGTGCTTGGGGTCTGCTCCCAGAAAGTGGTCCTCAAGGTGTTAATGTCAACTGTACCACAAAAGGCCTCTCACACCAGTGTTTGATCAGATGAGGATAGAAATGCAGCAGGCTTACATTCAGAAGGACCTGACATCCCACTTCCATCATTTTGTGAATAAACAGGCTCAGAGAAGGAAAGGGGTTTCTTCAATGTCACATAGCAAAGTAGTAGGACAAAATGATATAGAGTTTTCCAGCTCCTAGAGGGGGACTGGCAGGTGGCCTAGACTCCAAGGAGGACTTGGGGACAAGGAGACTGGGAGGAGCCCAAGGAGACAAGGAGGGCAGTTGTGTTCTCCTAAGACTGGCTAGAAAGCTGGGCAGAGTTTTGCACTGTGACTCTGAGATGGAATTGGAGAGCAGCCAGTTTGTCAGCTCTAGCTATTAACTAATAGCCTATTATTTCCCCCTAGGATTAATTTTAAAATGCAAATGGCATGTTTTTATCACACATTTGAACATTTAGACTCCACAGATCTCTGGTCGGAGCAGGGCAGTCCTTTTCTACTGTCTGGAGAGGCCCAGGCAGTCCCTGGGGACCACAGGCACAGGGAGGCATGGGTAGCAGGTTCCTCTATTCCAACCTTGTATCAAACCCAGGATCAAACCCAGGATCAAAGCTGCAGAGATGGCATGAGGAGACCACAGCGGAAACAGGGCCAGTCTCCTAGGACAGTTCCCTTTCGCTGCCATAATATCACAAAGGGAAACTGGTTCTGCACTGGATTGTGGGGATTATGCAAATGAGCCATAGCCGGAGATTTCGGAATACAGTTTGTTCTCTCTGCCACCAAGGCCTGCCCAACAAGTACCCACCAAGGCCACAGATCCTTCGCTGATTCTAAAGCACAGGGAGGTGCGTTGGGGACCCCAACAGAACAAGAGCCAGCCTTGAGGGGGGTCTGGAGCAAGCTACCAGAGTAGACCAGGGCTGAGAACAGTTTCTTTGAAGGGAACCCAGCTATAAGGGTCAGAACTGGCTTTTTATTCAGGTGGAACCAGGTTCATATCCCTGCTCTGCCATTTGCTGGTTAAGTGACCCTGGGTGAGGGGTGTCACCGCTTCAAACCTTGTTCTCCTCATTTGGGAAGGGGGGGGTGGGGTGGGGATCACTTTACCACAGAGTCATCCGCTGAGCAATCACCCAGCGGGTGAATGTGCTTACTATCAAGTCTGACAGCCTGGGTTTAATCTCAAGACCCATGTCGTAGAAGCAGAGAACTGACTCCTGCACGTTGTCCTTCGAGACACACACCACACATATGAACACACACATGCGCTATGACACATGAACACACACGCATGTGCACACACAGACACAGAGATAAAATAAATAAATGTAAAAATTAAAGATGTCGTCTGCCCAGTGCCTGGGATCTTGCTCCATCATGCCGGTAATGGCAGTGCTTCTGGCAGAGTGCATGCAACCACAATTCAGGCAGTGTCATAAAAAACAGTATTAGGATAAATAATATATAATGTAACTGTGAGTTTTAGGGGCTAAGAGGATGACCACGTGGTGGGGCACTTACCTAGTGGGTAAGTGAACCTGGGTTTGATTTCCCACACTATGGGAAAAAAACCCAAACATGTCATCCTTAACTCTGAGGGGGGAGGGGGCTCAGGACTCCTAGGGATATCAAAGCCTGCGGGTACCCCAATCTCTTACAGAAAACACCATAGTGTTTGACGCTGCAAGCCACACTGAATACATCCTCCGGTCTGCCTCAAATCGGTCTACCTCGAATTGCCTCCGGGTTACCTACAGGCAGCACAATGTAAATGCTATGCAAATGACCACCTTACTCTCTGTATAAGAGCAGGAGGAAAAAGACTGTCCCCTTCGTATAAACGCAATTTGTTTTTCAAATACTTTTGACCCAACGGTTGTTGAACGCACAGGAGCAGAAGCCATGGAAGAAGAGGGCTGACTGGATACAGTGATACACAATAATATCACCGAAAAATCCTTTTCCAGAACCTTCAGCCCTCAGGGACTGCCCTGAGCTCTCATTGTAGGTGAACTCACTGAAGTTCACGCACTTAGAGTGTGTCACCGAGGCATGGCTGTAGTAACAGCCTGTGACAGGAGGGGTGCCTCTTGTGCATCCTTGTCTAAGCTGATCTGGGCCGGCCCAGTGTCCTCAGCACAAGCTGTATAGATGTGTCACGAGAAGGGCCCCCCAAATTTGGGCCAGCAAGATGGCTCAGCAGATAAAGGCAATTGCTGTCAAGCCTGATAACCTGAGTTTGATCCCCACGACCCGTATAGGAGAGACCAACTTCAGTAAAGTTATCCTCAGCCCTCCGGACATGCACCACGGCATACCTGCATGTGTGTGTGTGTGTGCATGCACGTGCGCACATGCGTGAGCATGGGGGCACACGCAAACACACACACACACACATACACACACACACACACACACACACACACACACACACACAATGTGATTATTTAAAAATTTGTGAGCTGCATGCCTTTAATCCAAGCACCTCAGGAGACAGAGCAGGTGGATCTCTGGAAGTTACAGGCTTACAAAGGGAGACCCAATCTCAAAAGAAATTAAAATTTAAAAACTAAAAGCCAACACAGTAGCATTGATCCATGCTATTCGTCGTTCTGCATGGCGCTGCTGGCTTCAGGCTCACTCTGTTTTCACAGTAATCACTCACGTCTGTAACCACAGTGTTGATATAATACTGATGGAATGACATCATAGGTGGAATATAATAAATAGTATTTAATATTGAATAATCTCACTTATAGAATATCCCAGCCATTTTACAGATAAGGACATGAACGTTTGGAGATTGAATTTCTAATTGGCTCCAGCAGCAGACAAAAGAATCCACACCCATTTCTGCAGTTTGTCCAGTATGGCGGCCATTGGTGGGAGGGCAGCTATTGAACACGTGCCACAAGCCGGGCTCAGGAAAGATGTGTCTTGAATATCAAGTGCACACTGGATCTCAAAGATTTAGTAAGAAAAAGAGACTGGAAAATAGCCTGGGTTTTGGTTTTCTTTTTCTTTTCTTTTTTAAGTCACATTTATACTTCGAAAGGGGGATGCTTGAGCCCTGACACACGTATAAAGGTCAGAGGTCACTCTCTCCTTCCACCATTCTGGGCCCAGGGATCAAACTCATGTTGTACGACTTGGTGGCAGGCCCCTTTACCTACTGAGCCATCTCACTGGTCTTTGTTTTTTAAAATCTGTTTGGCAAAATGTAGAGATGATGTTACGATATAGTGGGTTAAATAGAAGATATTATCGAAATTTATTTCACCTGTTTCTTACTTTTCCTAATGGAGCTATTAGAAAAAAAAATTTTTTAACTCCACTTGTGGTTTGTCTTACATTTAATTTCTTTTCTCCTTTTGTTGTTTTGTTTTGAGACAAAAGGATCTCACATAGCCTAGGCAAGTGCTCTGGGCTGCACCCCAGTCTTGGAGCCTTATGCCTCCGCAGGGCAGAGCCTCACTAGACCAGACTGCCAGCCAGGCTTTCTAGGCTGACGAAATGATGGACTGTGGCTCTCTAGAGGATCCCCTCCAAATCTGTGGCCATTGAGAGCTTGAAATACGACCGGTGTCATTGAATAAATGCACTTTAAATGTTATTCTCCTTTAATTAATTTACATTGCAGGGTTAGTGGCCACTTGTAGCCAGGGGCTACAGGACCTGGCAGTGTGTCTCCGAACTTTATATTTCTCTGTCTGGCAAGAGAGTATTCCTAGTGACCCCACAGGTGTTCTCGTCCAGGATGTGAGCTTCTATGGATCTGGCTATCTGCATTCTAACAGTCGACACAGAGATGCAGAGAGAGACAGAGATTGCCCCATGACACACACCACTTGGCAGTGATGGAAGGAAGGGGACTCCCAGGGCAGCCTTACTAAGCTGGGGGAACTGTCTTGAGGGAACCCTCCAAGGCTGGTCTGCCATTCTTCTTTTGCATCTCTATGCTCCCCTGCACTTTGGGAAGCCCCTGCTGTAGTGACTGTGTATAGCCCCTGTGCGTTTCCCTCTGCTCACCACTTCCCAGTCCTCTCACTTCTACCCTTCACACCGGAAGGGTGGTTTCCCTTCAAGAGGCTGCATTTTGTCTCTTTCCTCCCCAGCACCTCCCAGATGCCAGACATCCTACGTGAAACTCTCTGATCCCTGGTACCCTGTTCCACCCTGTGCTCCTGCAGAGCATGATAGCCTGAGCTTAGGGCTTGCTGATTTCCATAGTCCCTTGAGCCCCAACAGACACTTTTCAACAGTCTGTGAATTTCCCAGTGGAAGCAATAGCGGAAGCTTCAGGGCTTACTGCCCTCCTTCCAAGCTAAAAATGGGTTGGGCTCCCACCCCAGCTCTGCCACCCACTGCCTGTGTGACTCTGGCCAAAGCACTTTTTCCCCCCTGAGCCTCAGAAGCCCTCTCTGTAAAATGGAGGGGCAGAGACTCCTCTGATTACAGTGGGATCCCTGATCTGCCTGTACCGAGAAGACACGGTAAGTGCAAAATGCATTGGATCGCCTTATCTGCTCAACACTCCGGCTCTACATCACACAACACTGGCAACAGTCAGTTTCTCCTGTAATTGTACGTCTAAGTGGCAGCCTGGGAAGGATCCCAATAGAAAGTACAGCAGGGGGGCTGGCGAGATGGCTCAGCGGGTAAGAGCACTGACTGCTCTTCCGAAGGTACTGAGTTCGGATCCCAGCAATCACATGGTGGCTCACAACCACCCATAATGAGATCAGGACGCCCTCTTCTGGTGCGTCCGAAGACAGCTACAGTGAATTACGCCAGAGCGAGCGGGGCCAGCAGAGGTCCTGAGATCAACAGCAGCCACACACATGATGGCTCATGACCATCTATACAGCTACAATGTATTCATACACATAAAATAAATAAAAATAAATCTTAAAAAAAAAAAAAAGAAAGTACAATAGGGCAGGGTGGCAAACGTTTCTAAGCCCAGCACCCAGGAGGAGACTGAGGCAGGAGGATTACCATGAGTCTGAGGCCAGTCTACATAAGGCCAGTCAGTGCCGAGGCTACAGCATGGAGCCGGACAGTTGGACATGGTTGCACACGCCTTTGATCCCAGCACTCAGCAGGCAGAGACAGGCAGAACTCGGAGTTTGAGGCCACCCTTGTCTACATAGTGAGTCTAGGTTACCAGAGCTGCACAGTGAGGCCATCCTGAAACAAAACAGCAACAAGACAGTTCCTACGAAACTCCTTTCCCTTTAGCAACATTGCAAAGCTGAAAAGTCCCAAATCAAATAAATCTAATAATCCTAAATTGGGGCTGAGACCTCTGCGGTGAGGTGAAGCCATTAATCATTTGTTTTGAGTTTTTATTTATGTGCATATAGGTGAGCCTACTTCTCTGTATGCACGCTGTACATGTGTGAAGTGTCCTCAGAAGCCGTGAGCCACTCAGTGTGGGTGCTGGGAACCAAACCTGGGTCCTCTGATAGATCAGCAAATGGTTTTAACTGCTCAGCCATCTCTCCAGCCCTATCAGAGCATCCTCATGTACATTAACCATAGCACGATTGAAAATTGTTTGTCTGGGTTTTTCTTTTTCTTTTCTTTTCTTTTCTTTTCTTTTCTTTTCTTTTCTTTTTTCTTTCTTTCTTTTTTTTTCTTTTTCTTTTTCTTTTTTTTTTTTTTGAGACAGGGTTTCTCTATTATGCAGCTATGCAGCTCTGGGTGTTCTGGAACTCAGTCTGTAGACCAGGCTGGCTTTGAACCCAGAGATTCACCTGCCTCTGCCTCCAAAGTGCTGGGATTAAAGGTGACTGAAAAAAAAAATTAAAAATGTTCCAAAGTAACATGTGAGATCATGGGAAATAACTATGTTGTTGTCTGTGGCTAGGTCCTTTGACAACTGCTAACCCCACACTGCCCTCAGACTGAGGTGATGTTGCAGTATATCCCCTGAAGTCCTGCCCCTTTAAGAGACCAAGACTTCCATGCAGGAGGTCTGGAGTTAAGGACCTGCTTCTAATTGGTGACACAGAGCAGGTAAGACATCCTGTGGTCAGGAACAGCCAGAGATTATGACCTTCTCCGGTCCTGAGAAGTTCTGAGAAGACTGTCCCAGGTCCTCAAGGGACAAAGGCTTCCAGCTGGTAGCCAAGTCAGTGAGTGGGCCACCTGGGGTGTGGACCCTCTAGCGCCCACAAACTTTCTGATGGCTGCTATCCCTGCCGACATTCTGACTCTAACTTGGGAGAGACCCAGAGCCACCTCTGAGTTCCTGACCTACAGGAACCAGGAAGTGATGAACACACGTTCGTCATTTGATCCACTGTGTTTCAGCCAAAAAGTATCACACAGTCACTGGATTCGTACCTCGTAGTCGCGCAGGGCTGGCTATTTACTTTGAGACAGGGTCTCCTGTATTCCAGACTGTTCCCCAACTTGCTGTATAGCAGAAGACGACCCTTAAGTCTGGATCCTCCTGCCTCTGCTTCCCCAGTGCTGAGATAACAGATCTAATTAGATATAATTTTTATCTGCCCTCATTTCACAAGACACTTGCCCGATGCAGCTCATAGAAGATGTGGTGGCCACAGAACCAAGGCCTGATCCACTTAGATGACATCTGAGGAGAGGCTAGCCAGAGCACCACAGGGGTTCAATGACTGAATGTACAACTGTCTGGGCTGGAATAGTCCAACGATGGAGGCTGTAATTTACACATCTTGGTATAATTTCCACATCTAGTAGCTAATAATTGCTCATTGAATGTTCACTGGTTAAGAGACAGGATAATTGGATTCTGTGTGGTCTTGGGCAGGTCCTTGGCCAAACCCACTTGAGAATGTTAGTATCTTGGGAAAGATTTCCCTATAGAGTCTCTATAACTCGTCCTTGACTATTTAAAGCTAAAACTCAGCTGGGCATGGTGTCAAAGGCCTATAAACAAGGCCAATGCTTGGGAGGCAGAGGCAGGAATCTCAAGAGTCAAGGTTATCTTCAGCTACATAAATTTGAGGCCAGCGTGGGCTACATGAGACCCTGTTCTGAGGGCAGCTGTGCTCAGTGGGTGAAAGTTCTTCAAGCTTGAGGACCCAAGTTCAAACTCCCAGCATTCATATAAAAAGCTGGGACATGGCTGTTTGAGTCTGCAACCTCTGCCCTTAGAGGCAGAAAGGCAGAGACCAAGAATTGCTGGAGAGATGACTCAGCGGGTAAGAGCACAGACTGCTCTTCTGAAGGTCCTGAGGTCAAATCCCAGCAACCACATGGTGGCTCACAACCATCCGTAACAAGATCTGACGCCCTCTTCTGGTGTGTCTGAAGACAGCTACAGTGTACTTACATATAATAATAAATAAATCTTTAAAAAACCCAAAAAACCTCATTGGTGCTAACCAGCCCAGCCAGAATGTCAAGCCTCTGCTTCAGCCAGGGACCCTGACTCAGGGTGACTGAACGACATTTGAGAGAAGAGGTCCTGCTCTGGCCTATGTGCGCCGCACACGTGCACATGTGAGCGCACCCAAGCTAGAGCTCAAACTTAAATGACATGCAGCATACATGCGTTTATTAGAATGAAATGTAAAATATGCATTGTGCTATGGTCTTTATATGGCTGAAAGTGTCGAAGTTGACCGAATATAGTTATTATTACGCATGCCTGTGGAGTCCCTTGAAGGGTTAATAGTATTTGAACAAATAACAAGATAAAAACATACACAAGCAACAATTTTCTGTGCAGTGCTGCGGATGCTATATGCTTCAATAAATCCCTCATAAATTATGATATATTAGATCCATCAATTAAATTTTTTTTTTTGCCTTCATTTCAGCACAATTAGAACAGCACTGTGGAAAGGCAAGATTTTTTTTTTTTTTTTTTTTTTTGTGCTCATTTCTGCTCTGTTGACAATGACATGGAACTAGACTACCTTTCTCAAATCGTTACATTTCTTAGTTTTTAATTAAATTCGATGTGAAAACACTTGCTCTGCTGAGGATGTGGCCACAAATTGCCCATAAAGTTCTTAAAGCAGCGTTTCCATTCGGAAATGAGCTGTGTGTTTGATACAGTGAGCCGAGGTGCCGGAGCTGAGCGCGATGAACCTCTGTTCCTCTGGGGACCGTCAGCCACAGTTCCAGTTGTTCCTACAGTCCCTACTGAGAGTGGCTTTTTGTTGCTTCTGTGGTGACAGGGACTCTCTATGTAGGCTAAGCTGACTTTGGACTCATGGCCATCCTCCTGCCTCAGACTCCTTAGCGCTAGGATTATAAACCTGTGCGGCCACACCCAGCTTCTCTCACACACGCTTGATTTTAACTGTCTCGATGAGCAACGCGCAGACTGAGCAGCCAAGGAGGCAGATGATGCCATGCTTGAAGCACAGACCATGCCATTCACATATGCACGCATTTAGAAGTGATGGGAGGGGCTGGCGAGATGGCTCAGTGGGTTAAGAGCACTGATTGCTCTTCCACAGGTCCTGAGTTCAAATCCCAGCAACCACATGGTGGCTCACAACCATCCGTAATGAGATCTGATGCCCGCTTCTGGTGCGTCTGAAGACAGCAACAGTGTACTTACATATAATAATAAATAAATAAATCTTTAAAAAGAAAGAAGTGATGGGATCTGTTTAATAATGTGGAATGTCCCCAAGCTGCCAAGTGTGAGCCCTGGGCATCTCATGCCCCACATTTTAGGTGCTTGGCTGGTTGGTATTTTCTGCATTGTTAGGAGTTGAACTTGAGCCTCACACACGTTAGGTGAGCGTTCTACCACTGAGCTCTGTTCCCAGTTCTCGCTATAGCCCAAGATAGCCTCAAACTCATGACAATCTCCCTGTCTCCATCTGCCTTGGGCTGAGATCCTAGGCTTGAGCCACCACACCAGGCCCTTGTCTTTCTCTCCATTATTTTTGTATTTCTGTAGAGACTGGGCTGGCTTCAAGCTCACAGTGATCCTCCTGCGTCTGCCTCTCAAATGCTGGGATCACACATCAAGCATGCCCTGCCACATCTAGTTTAGATTTTCTTTCTCTCTTTTGTGGTGCTGGGGAATTGAACCCAGGTCCTTGTGCATTCCAGGCAAACATTACGCCCCTAGCCTTTTGTTTAGACCTCTGGAACCTGTAATTAGAATATGGAGAGAAATGGACATCAATGCTTAGACTATGGGGAACCCTTGCCCCCTGCCCTCTGAGAGGACGGACTCAGCCGACTCACTAGTCCTTCCTCAGGGTTTCCCAGCATCGCTCTCAAATCTCATGTGTCCTAGAACAGGCTCTGCCCTAGAACAGGAGTTGGTAGCCACGGCCCACGGACTCAGCAGTGTTTGGCTGCAGCCCTTGTGTTGAGGACAGAGACCAAGAAATGAGGGAAGCATGTTCGTTCCTCCTCTGGGGCCCCATCGTGATCTGTCAGTCACAGGAGTGGGTGTGGAGGGCGACTGGATGTGCAGGACCACGTGACAGAGGCGCCAGCAGCTAGGTAATAAACTCGGTGTGCTTGTGACGGGTGTGTCTCTGTGCTCTTGGTGTGTGGTCTGGGAAGGGGTGAGGGGCTTAGGGGATGTGTGTGTGTGCAAACTGCCCAGAAGCCAAGAAGCACTGAAAATCTTTTGTGCCAGGAGAGCGCTGTTACACCCAGGCTTGTGTTCAGTTTCCTTGAAGGTTGTTTTTTTCTTCTTCTTCTTTCTCTATTAGCTATGTATTTGTCTGTGTGTTTGAGTATGTACTTTCATACACAGGGGGTGAGAGATGCTACTTTGCATGTGCGGAGGTAAGAAAACTTGTGAGAGTTGATTCTCTCCCTCTACTCTGTGGGTCTTGGGAACTGATCTCAGAGCGTCGGACCCAGCAGCAAGTACCCTTGCCCCCCTGAGTTATCTCACTATCTCTTCCTCTTGTTTGTTTAATAGGAACTCGTGTAGCTCAGGCTAGACTAAAGTTCAGTATGCAGCTGAGGATGGCTTTGAACTTCTGATCCTCCTGTCTCTACCTCCCAAGTGTGCAACTCCATCTCCATTTTATTTTTTTTAATAATTTTTTTTCAGCAGTGAGGCTTAGACCTTGCATGCTGAGCAAGCGCTCTGCCACTAAGCCCCAGCCCCAGCCTCGGCTCGCTCTCAGGGGTAGTTTTATGAAAGACTGTAAAGCAGAAGCATGGTACACTCCGTCCCACCCTGGTTCCCACCATCTCAGCAGCGCTCTTTTGAGAGTTGCTGCCGTTTTCTGGTAGCACATCGAATGGCAGCATCTAGATCACTGCGAGTTACAAAAATGTTTTCTTTCATTCTTTAAAAGTCTAGCCATCTCTCAGAGTCTTGATGAGCAGTAGTAAGTGTGTTCAGAAGCTTGTGAGACTTTCAAGGGACTTTTCTCAAAAGGTTCCTAACATGTAAAAGACCTACTTTGAGAGAATACACACACACACACACACACACACACACACATACACACACACACATACACACACACACACACAGACACACACACACACAGACACACACACA
>JADRCD010067197.1:0-11058 GCA_019843815.1 Montemys delectorum | reverse complement strand
CCCCCCCCCCCCATGCCTTTCCAGTGTCCTGGCACGTGTTCACCTTTCCAACAGGATGCAAGTTTTGTCCTTACCCTCTTTTTGCTCCACCAAAACTTCCCTTCTTCCTGTGGTCGCTCCAACCTACCTTCCAGTCCTTTCCCAGAGCCGGTCAAGCCTCCGCTGGACCCAAGACCCCACGGATATGGTACTTGGAAGGCAGTTCGTATGAGTTCTGGCCTCATTCTCTTCCTTCAGACCTCTCTCTGTTACCTACTCAAAAGGACTTTCACCACCTACCAAAACCGTGCCCACTGTTTCTCTAACCTGTGATTCTAAGTGTTAGTGGTTGCTGGACACACCTAAAAACGCTTCAAAATACAGAGCCCAAACTTTCTTCTCTAGTTGGCAACGCAGACTTTTCCCAGGTGACACATAGCTCTCAGTATGCTCCAACTGTATATAGTGTTGAATAGCAAATAATAACTGAGGGTACTAGGATTGGTCCGCACAGCCACTGAGCTGTGTTCACTCCTCACAGCCGCCAAGCTGTGTTCACAACTCACAGCCGTGATCATGAGTGGCTTTCACTCTGGAGATTTTGAACTGCATTTAGGAACTCTCTATGTTAACTTAGTAAGACAGAACAATTTCTTGCAAATTATACCATTTTCAACTAATTGCATAAGAGAAAGGGTATTTCTTCTGCCCAAACAGAAAGTTCATGATCTATGAGAAAACCAGGACAGCCCATTCCAAGAACGAATACTTAAAAAGTTTCTTTTGGAAATTTTAAAATATGATTATAGAAAATATACTACGTGCTGTCATACTGTAAGTGTGTGAATTTTCTCCATTTAGATAAATTTCTAAATTAGGAATCTGTATTCTGCATTGCAAGAGGAGGGAATGTCAAATGTCCAGCTTGCTCCTGCTCTTGTCCAGCTTGCAGCCAAATCTGACAGCCTGAGTTCAAGCCCTGGAATCCACATTGTGGAAGGAGAGAACCTATTTCCTTGAACGTCCTCTGGTTTCCATATATTCACTGTAGTGTGAATGTACACATATCCATACAAAAGTAAATAAATATGATTTTTAAAAACTCAAGACACCTAACCTTTCGGAGCCTGAAATAAACGTCTCCTACCAACTTCCTGGTGTTAAAAAAAAACAACTGTAATCCACAACTTTTTAAGTACTAAAACTGACTAGGACAAAGATTATTTTCATATTGAATTTAACTTTCAAAACTGGATGCCTTAACCTGAAGAAGAGCAAACAGCCCAAATCCAAATGGAGTGAGGTTAAGAAAATTCACCTCTAGGGCTGGAGAGATGACTCAGGGGCTAAGATCACTGACTGTTCTTCCAGAGGTCCTGAGTTCAATTCCTAGCAACCACATAGTGTCTAACAACCATCTGTAATGGGATCTGATTCCCTCTTCCGGTGTTTCTGAAGACAGCTACAGTGTACTTATATACATTAAATAAGTAATTCTTAAAAAAATAAAATAAAATAAAAACCCACTTCCACAAGAAAATCCACATCTCGCTGAGGAGCTATTGGTGATTGGTAGAGAATCAATTTTCTTCAAGGATATAGCTCTTCAGAAGTTGCTACACCCATGCTCATGCAGGCAGCCTGTCTTAGTCAAGGTTTTTATTCCTGCACAAACATCATGACCAAGAAGCAAGTTGAGGAGGAAAGGGTTTATTTGGCTTATACTTCCACATTGCTGTTTATCACCAAGGAAGTCAGGACTGGAACTCAAGCAGGTTAGGAAGCAGGAGCTGATGCAGAGGCCATGGAGGGATGTTCCTTGCTGGCTTGCTTTCCATGGCTTGCTCAGCCTGCTCTCTTATAAACCCAAGACTTCCAGCCCAGGGATGGCACCACCCACAAGGGGCCCTACCCCCTTGATCACTAATTGAGAAAATGCCCCACAGCTGGATCTCATGAAGGCACTTCCCCAACTGAAGCTCCCTTCTCTGTGATAACTCCAGCCTGTGTCAAGTTGACACACAAAACCAGCCAGTACAATTGACCCCTTGTCAACTTGACACACAACTTGACAGCACTATTAAGCCTTAACCCTTATTTTTTTATTCATCCCCAAGATCTAAAGTCCCACAGTCTTTACATATTGAAAGTTTAATCAATTTAAAATGTCCAATATCTTTTAAAATTCAAAGTTTCTAAACTGTGGGCTCCACTAAAATACTTTTTTCCTTCAAGAGGGAAAAATATCAGGGCATAGTCACAATCAAAAGCAAAACCAATGTCTGGGATTCAACTCACGATCTTTGGGGCTCCTCTAAGGGCTTTGGTCACTTTTCCAGCTCTGCCCTTTGTAGCACACATCTTGTCTTCTGGGGTCCAGATGCCTGTACTCCACTGCTACTGCTGTCCTTGGTGGTCATTGCATGGTACTGGCATTCCCAAAACACTGTTGTAACTAGGCTTTATCAATAACCTCTCATAGACTGTCTTTACGGTGCCAAGCCTCAACTCTTTTGCATGACACCTTCAGTCCTGGACCATCAATTGCAAACTGAGGCTGCACCTTCACCAATGGCTTTCCATGGCCTCTCACTGAGCTGAGCCTCAGCTGCTCCTCATGACCCCTTCATGCTATCAAAACCAGTACCACCTGGGTGACTCTTACACATTACCAAGTCCTGCTGCAGCACAAGGTACAACCTTGGCTATCTCTGGAACACAACCTCTTTGTGCTTTCAGAAAACACTTTCCAGAAGATGTCACCTCAATGATGTTGGTCTTTTTTTAATCACCGCTAATTTCTTAGCTCCAGCTAACCAGCATCAATAGTCTCAGTAATGCAAAGTTTTCACTTAAGTAGTTCTGGTATCTTGTTAATCACAGCTGATACTTCAGCCCCAGCTAACCAGAACCACAGAATCTTCACAATCACAACAACATGGCCCTGATAAGAGTCTTTAATCTTCCCTCTGAAATTTCACAAGCCAGGTCTCCATTTCTGCACTGTTCTTAACATGATCTTCCAAGCTCCCACAGAACATCCCACAGAGTTCTTAACAACCAGTGGTTCTTCTAGCTCAAAGTTCCAAAGTCCTTTCACAGTCTTCCCCAAAACATGGTCAGGTTGTCGCAGAAATACCCCACTTCTGGTCCAATTTGTCTTAGTCAGGGTTTCTATTCCTGCACAAACATCATGACCAAGAAGCAAGTTGGGGAGGAAAGGGTTTATTTGGCTTATACTTCCACATTGTTGTTGATCACCAAAGGAAGTCAGGACTGGAACTCAAGCAGGTTAGGAAGCAGGAGCTGATGCAGAGGCCATGGAGGGATGTTCCTTGCTGGCTTGCTTCCCCTGGCTTGCTCAGCCTGCTCTCTTATAGAACCCAAGATTTCCAGCCCAGGGATGGTACCACCCACAAGGGGCCCTACCCCCTTGATCACTAATTGAGAAAATGCCCCACAGCTGGGTCTCATGGAGGCACTTCCCCAACTGAAGCTCCCTTTTCTGTGATAACTCCAGCCTGTGTCAAGTTGACACACAAAACCAGCCAGTACACAGCCCAAAGTGTTGTGGGTTTAATAAAAAAGCTGGTGGCACAGGACTCCAAGCACTCGGAAGGCATAGGCAGGGAGATTTCTGTGAGTTCGAGGCCTGCCTAGGTCTGTAGAGCAAGTTCCAAGACAGCCAAGGCTACACAGAGAAACACTGTCTTCGAAAACCAGGAAAAAAAAATGCATGAAGGTGAAGGACAGAGGGAGGGGTCTAAAATTTGAATTTGATTAAAATATGTTACATGCACATATGAAATCTCAAATAATAAAGAGAATGCAGTTCTTAAAGCTGACACAGCTCTAGTGACATAATCACACTGACCAGGTCAGAGCATTCACTGTTGGTGAATTAACAAGTTTGTGCTGGTCAAGCATATTTGCATCACTCGGGTGATTCCTCACAGTCAGCGAGAGCCACGCCCTGTTAGAGGCTAAAAGAACACAGAATTGTCTAGGAGGTACCCAAGAAGGCAGGTGGGACCTGCCAGCTATTTCTGAACAGTTTAAAATTTAAAATTGCTACTTGGGTCAAGATCCAGGAGTTATTTATTTTTGTTTTAATGTCAACCTCATTCCATACCAATAGCTCGTTTTATTATGAATATTTTCCTTGCTATGGTTTCATAATGTATATGGATATGATTGTAAAACATTTTCAACAAGAACAGAAAATAACCGATAATGTTTTCCATCTGCAACATGATCTGTCCCCAAAAGAACCGTTGGCTCTGAGGACTAAGGCAATGACTCCACACGCACACAGCAAAACTGTGAATGTCTAACGAGTCCATCTGGACTCTTTGCTTATACATGTTTGTAAAAGCTACCATGTGCTTCTACACTGCCCATTAGCACAATTCATGCCTGGCTGTCGTCGCTTCCAAAGCTTCACTCTGGAAAGTTTTATCAAAGCCTGTAATTATTTCAGTTTATTTATAGAAAATGTACTGTCACCAGGGAAATTGAAACTTCTGCCTTAGCTAACATTATCCTTCTAAAAGTCTGATTCCAAAGATTAAGCTGGGGGTTCTGAAGTCTCCGTCTTTGGTTAGTTTTAATGGAGTTTTTGCAAAGTGTTTTGTTTGCTAAAGGAATCAAAACCTTGAAAGGTGTCTAATGACCACAAAGCCAGGCTACGCATTGCAGAAGAAAGGTGGGCTAGGTGGGGCTGGGTGGGGTGGAAGGGGAGTGGGGATGGACACTGTGCACTGCAGCCTATCTGTGAGGTGAGAGTTCAATGCAGGATCCCTTTTGTTGTTTTGTCCTTATTCCAAAAAAGTGCTGGAGGACCAGGCAGAACAGAGAAGCCTCAAAACTCCTAGATGAGTCTATTTGCCAGCTGGGAACATGAGTGAGGATCAGAAAAGGTTCCCATAGCTAGAACCACTGTTCTATATAGTCACCCACTGACCTGATTTGTTGGTTAGAACCAATGACTAGTGATTGTAATGTACTGTCCTGAGTCAGCCTTCACCTCTCCAGTAAGAGTGCCCAAGCTTATCTGTCAAGGGTGCTGGCGATGTAAATAGAGCATCTGGCTTGACAACTCTCTGTGCTCTATCTAACACATAATGGCAGTTCTTTAAAATTTTTGAATGTTTTGTGTGTGTGTGTGTGTGTGTGTGTGTGTGTGTGTGTGTGTTTTGGGGGTCATATATACAGATACATACATGTTTGTTACGGTGTATACACACAGATGCAGAGGGGGACATTAAAGGCCCTGCTCTAGCTTCTATCACTCAGCCTCTTGAATCAGAGGCTCCCAGTGAACCTGGAGCCAGGCCAACAGCTCCAGCAATCTTCTGTCTCTTACTCAGAGATAGCACTGGTCCTGCGGGCATACCTGGGGTATCCTGGCCTTTCCATGAGTGATGGGATTGGAAGTTATACCCTCATCTTTGCTGGTAGGAGTAAGGTGGCCACATTAGGCTTGTGTACTTGGATGCTTAGTCACCAGGGAGTGTATTTTTTTACTAATTAATTTATTTTATGTATATGAGTGCTCTATCTGCGTGTACACCTGTGTGCCAGAAGAGGTCATCAGACACTATTATAGATGACTATGAGCCACTATGCCATTGCTAGGAATTGAACTCAGGACCTTTACAAGAGCAACCAATACTCTTAACTGCTGATCGAGCCCCAGGAAGTTGAAGTTTTTTAATAGGATTAGAAGGATTAGGAGGTGTGGCCTTGTTGGAGGAGGAAGTGTATCACTCAGGGTGGACTTTGGGATTTCAAAAGCCCGTACCAAGTCCAGTCTCTCTTCCTGCCTGTGAATCACGATGCAGCTCTCAACTATTTCTCCAGCATCATGTTTGCCTGCACACTACCGTGCCTCCCACCAGGATAATAATGGACTAAGCCTCTGAGACTGTAGGCCAGCCCCAGTTGAATGCTTTGTTTTATAAGAGTTGCCATGGTCATAGTCTCTTCACAGCACGACGGTGACTCTGATATCACGTGTGCAGTAGGCGTTCATTTCTTTTCCTGATGCTATGATTAAATATTCTGACAGAACCAACTTAAGAGAGGGAAAAAAATATCAGTCTACAGAGAAAAATAATGAGTGTATGCATGCTAGAGGTCAGCTTGCATTTTCCACATTATACAAACAGTCCATGGTGCCCTGCCAGGGAATGGTACCACACTCATTTAAGTTGGGTTTTCCCGTATCAATTCATATAATCAAAATGATCCTGCACAAACATGCCCAAAGGCCCATCTTCCAAGTGACTCAAGACTCTGTCAAGGGAACATCAAGACTAAGCATCCATAAAGCAAGTACTCTCACTCACTGAGCCATCACTCCAGCACTACAAAGGCACTTTCTGAATGACCAAATGTAAATAGTTAAGTTTATTACTACATATGTGGCAGGTGGCTCATGTAGTTCTGACATCTAGGGAAACACTACACATAGGCACACACAGATATTTATCTGATGAGCAGTCACACAGCTCCTATTAAATACTTACATACATGAACATGAAGAATCACTACACTAAAATCTTTAAAAATATAAAATCTGAGATTTTTGCATATAGCACTAATGTGGAGTGAACATTAATCCATACAGTAGACCTAGTTTTTTTGTAATATTTCTTAGAGCAAAATAATGCAAACTATTGTTCAGTCCACCAGTTCAAAAGCAAACTTGGGGGGAAATGTTTGCAATAAGCTTTACTTTGTATACATGACTACATTAAATTGATGTCAAATTAATTGTTAATGACACACATGCTAGAATCCCTGACAAACCATTTCTTCCTTCATCCCCTAAGAGAAAAATCAGCTGGGTGGGTTCTGTGTAAAAGCTTCTTCCTATGAGGCTCAATACCCTCTTGCTCAGGTTCTGTGTTTTGAGTTCAGCACAGGATTTACCCAGCTCAGCTGTGAGTTCATAATGTGGAAGTGTCACCAGAGTTCCTTAATGAAAAAGCAGTTGTCATGCATCTTAATGTTGAACATGCCAAATAACCAGAGTCACCACAAATAACTTGAATCATGTGGCAAGACGGAGTGGGGAGGTGATGAAATCACTACATAGGGAGTTTGCAAAGGCCATGTACTCCATGCAATGTTTGCAAATCTGTGCACAAATTAGCAGAAGACACTCCAGATAAAAGACCTTCGATAAACTTACATGTTACCAGTCAAGGTTTTTCTCCGAGTTTACATAGCAAGTAAGCATGCCTCACTTACTGTGACACAAACAGCTTTTGAACCACATACTAAGCACCCCCATTGGTTTCCATGTTCAAGAGATTTTAGAATTTAATACTGTTCTAAGAGTTAACAAACATGAGGCAAGAGACAATACAGAAAAAGCCTAGCCTTTAAAATTAGATAAACAAACAAACAAATAAGGAGTTGAAGAGACCGCTTAGCAGTTAAGAGAACTGGATGCTCTTCCAGAGGACATGACTTTGACTCATGGCATCTATGTGACAGATCATAGCTATCTGTAATTCTAGTCCAGAGAATCTAATGCCTTCCTCTGTGGGAAACAGGCATGAAAGTAGTACATAGACACACAAGCAGGCAAATTACCTATACACATGAGTAAATTTAATGATTTCTAATTTTATGTAATATTGGGATTGGGGTCATACACATTCCACAGTGTGCTCCTAGAGGCCAGAGGACAATCTATGGGAGTCAGTTCATTCTCTCCATCTTACTAATCTGTGAGTTCATAGTCAGGTTACATCAACAGTAAGTAGTGGGAAGGTCTAAGCTAAACTGTCAGTATACTCCAAGGGGTTGAATAACATCCATAAGATGTTCAGTGATTGTTAAGTTGCTTTTGTAAATGTCTTTAACTTGGAAGTTATTGGCAGATGAGAAAGAAACCCCTAACTGTCCATAGTTAACACAAAATGAACACTAAGTCCTAATGTGCATTTAATGTTTATTGTGCAACAACATGAAATACAATGAATTTTTTGAAATGTAATTAGTGGCTTCTGTTGTAGAGTTAGAGTTGAGATCCAAACACCTTTAGAGGCAGCAATGTTGCAAAACAAAAAGTTTACTACAGCTGGACCAGTTTGCTTTCTACTGGAGGAGAAGGAGGCCTCAGCTGCAGCAGAAGGATTCATTTTATAGGTTCTTCATGACCTTTGTAAGCAAGCAAAGCCTAATACAAAAGCATAACATTGGCAGTTAGCAGTTAGCACAAGCTCATGGTTAAGGTTCTTGATACCATTGAGGATGTGCAGTCTCCGAAAGTCCTGTTTCTCAAGTCATGTTAAGGTAGTGTCAGAAGGTAATGTCTGTTGACTGGAAAAACAGTTTGAAGAATAGGAATATAAATCTCACTTCACCTAAGAAATACAAATGGAAGCAAGGACAAGAGAAAAAAAGAGCAGAAGCCCCAAAGTTCTGTAACAGATGAAGTAAATGATTTGACCCATGTTAGAGGCGACAGTGAAGGCAGCAACAGAGTCAGTCTCTAACAGCTTCAGTGTGGACTTCTTTACAAAAACAGAAACAAGTTCTTTACTATTTAACTACAGCCCCCATCTGATGATATTGGATTTTTATTTGCTTATATATACATTTATTTATTGAGGGTGGGGCACATGAGCATGCCAGGGCTCGCAGAGTCAGAAAACAATCTGTTCTTTCCTTCCACCATGTTGATTCTGAGAATCAAACTCAGGTTGTCAAGTTTAGCAACAATTGCATGAACCCACTGAGCCATCTTACCAGCTCCATGAATTTTGCAAACTTAATCACCCCTCTACAAATTGCATTTTTCCTAATTTTCAACTATAATAGGATCAGGTACTATTTTCTTTAAAATCTCTCAGAACAAATTCAACTTTCAGTAGACTCAGCAAAAAAGCATCAGGCATGTTAAATTTCTAGGTGAGAATATAATGTGCCAACATTATTCTTTAAAAAGAAACTTGACCTGGGCAGTGGTGGCACACTCCTTTAATCCCAGCACTTGGGAGGCAGAGTCAGGCAGATTTCTGAGTTTGAGGACAGCCTGGTCTACTGTGTAAGTTCTAGGACAGCCAGGGCTATACAGAGAAACCCTATCTCAAAAAACAAAACAAAACAAGCAAACAAACAAACAAACAAAAAAACCCAAAAAACAAAAAAAGAAAGAAAAAGAAACTTGAGATTGCTGATTTTATGAAACTATACATTAGAACCCTATATATCCAAACACTATAGAACAGAATTATCCCAGTGCTTAGCATTTTAAATTTGCAAAACAAGAAAGCCATCACCTATGGCATAATAAAAAATATAAAGAAATTACAGGAAGGAAATAAAGACAAAGGTAGAAATTTAAGAAACAGAAAGATCAAAAATCAAGTAAGTTTTAGATGAAAATGTAAGTATAAACTCAAAATCTTTTTTTCAAAAAAAACTTTGAAAGTTTGGTTAAAAAAATAGAAACAGACTAACATTAATAATTGAAAATCATAAAATGCAAGCACTTAGAAAACATATTAAAACATATTCTAATGTTAAAATACAATTACTAACTGGGAATGGTAGCTCACGCCTTTAATCTCAGCTCTTAGGTGGTGGAGGTAGGTATATCTCTCTGAGTTCGAGGCCAGCTTTGGCTACATAGAGAGTTCCAGGACAGCTAGGGCTACATAGTGAGACCCTTACTCAACAACAACAAAATTTAAAAAAAAAAATAGTGATTTAAGAATAAGGGATATAAAAACTATTGGGGAAAATTTTAATTACCAAATTCAACTGAAGAATTTTAAAACCAAATTATATATACTATAAATGATGTTGATTGATTGGAATTTTTACTCCTTGAAAACGCAAAACCTAAGCAATTTCTAGAAGAGACTCTGTCATCATCTAAGTAACAGATTTTCCTTATCTTGTAAAAACTCCTGCAGAGGGCAGGAAGTGGAAGTCACCTAACACTTTAGTGGTACTAAATTATCTGAATTAAACAGTAAGCCAAACCATTGGTCAGTCTTGTCTGCAAACAGCCAAATCCACCCTGCCTCTTCACAGGCAAGGATCTCTAGCACATTTCAAAATTAGAAAACACAGTGGTGCCATTTTCCAGGTAAACAGATTTCAAGGAGAGTCCACAATCTCTTTTAAATCTCTCATAGAGACAATTTGATAACTTTTAATTCATTAATGCATATATGAATGGAAAATCTGGGATTAGGGATGTGGCTCATTGGTAGAGTGCTTGCCAAGCATGCACAGAGCCTTGAGTTTGAACCCCAGCACTACATATGTACATACATACATGTATGTACAAATGTGAATGCCTGTAATCCCAGCACATGGGAGGTAGAGGCAAGAGAATCAGAAATTCAAAGGCATCATCTACTCAGGTCTATAATGAATTCAAGGCAAGGCATGAGACTCTACATTATATCTCAGCTAGGATAGGGCATGTAGCATCGGCCAACCACATAACCCGTTTCAGCCATGGTATCTGCCGTGTCATAATTACGTGGATCGGTGAACTTGGGCAGACAGGAAGGCACACTTAAGAACAGGCAGATGCGTGGCTGAAAGCATTGGGTCTTTGCATTCTCTTACTTGAATAACATCAGAATAGTCTGTTCCTTGTTTTTATTAGCATTTATTTATTATACAAACTGTTTCATTATGACCTTTCAACATGATCATTTTCAGTCGTATCCTACTTTCTTCTGCCACTGCTCCTCCTTCGTCTACCCACAACCCTTCCTTCCACTTTCATGCATTAACTCCATTATCCTCTCTGATTATTACGGTTACATTGTACACAGTTACACAAATACAACCAGCTGGATCCATCTAGTGCTGGATATATAAGTGTTTAGGGCTGACCACTTGGTACTGAACGGCCCTTAAGAAGTCTAGCTTCCCCTCTCTCTCAGTCAGTAACTGTAGAGTTCTTTATCTAGATGTGAGTCTTGTGAGAATCCCCCCTCCACGTTGGCATGTCAACTGGTAGTGTCATTGTTCAGGTCTTATTTAGGCAGCTACCCTGTTGAGATTTCTTGAGTACAATTTCTCTGTCCTATATAA
>JADRCD010067195.1:0-11310 GCA_019843815.1 Montemys delectorum | reverse complement strand
TGTGTGTGTGTGTGTGTGTGTGTGTGTGTGTGTGTATGTGTGTGTGTATGTGTTGCTTTGTGCATGGTTATTTTTTAACCAGCATCTGATAACCCAGGAATCCTTTGGGCATTTGTCTCTGTCATTTATGGTCTCTGCTGGCTCTAATTCAGTGTGCTTAACTTTCTTAAGTGTTTATTTTCAACTTCAGTTATGAGGATTTAGACATGTTTTTGTTTTTGTTAAAATTAAATTTAAAACTTAAAAATTTTTAAATTAAAAATAAATTTTAAAAAGTAAAATTTTTAAACTCTGTGTATATGTGAATGTTTGTTAGTAGGTGCACATGAGTACAGTTGCCCAAAGAGGCCACAAGAGGTTGTTGGATCTCCTAGAGCTGCAGTTACAGGCAGTTGTGAGCCACCTAACATGGGTGCTGGGAACCAAATCCAGGCCCTTTGTAACAGCAGTATACGCTCTTGTCCACTGAGCCATCTCTCCAGCCCCACGCTCATTGGTTTGTGTTTAAACCTGAGACTGTGAGGCTCTTGGGAGACTAAGGTGGAACATTTTCCTCTAAAGAGAATTTGTAGTCACTTCCTGGAAGGGAAGGGGTCCCAGCCGCTTCAGTCCTTGGGGACTCTCAGGTTGGGCCCTCTGTCTGCTTTCTCCTCACATGCCCATTGATGCTTGTGTGCTCCTCTGCAGAGTCTCGGAGAGTTCCCTACCTGCTTCCAAACCCCAGATCACTACGCACGGCTGGCTGAGGATTGAGGCGTTTTGTAGAGAGAAGGCTCTTTGGGGTGACTGGTCAGTCACGGTCCAGCATCAGCTATGTCTAGGTGAGAAATCCAGCCCAGGTGCTCTAAGGGGTCAGAGAAGGGCTGTCAGTTACTATTCTAGTTTCGTTTCTGTTCTTGTGATTAAATATTCTGACACAAAGTAATCTGGGGTTGGGAAAAAAGGGCTTGTGTGCAGCTTATCATTCCAAGTTACAGTCATTGTGGGCAAGTCAAGGCAGGGACTTCAAAAACAACTAGTCACATCACATCCACAGTCGAGAGCAGGGAGAAATGACTACACACCCACTCAATTGCTTGCTTGGGCTCAACCCAATGCCTCCACTCTTACCCAGCCCCCCTGCCTAGGGAATAGTGGCGCCCATAGTGGGCTGGGCCTTGCCACATCAATTAACATGAATAATCAAGACAATCTGCGCAGATGCACACAGGCAAACCTGATTACAGTCACAAAGGGACAATACTGCATGACGGGAGACTACGGGGATCGCCACAAGGTGTCTGTGCTTCAGCACTGTACCCTGTTCCCCCATGTTCCTCACACATACTATGAGATGCTGACGCTGATGGACTGGATTCACTTTAAGAAACCCTGGGCTGCAGCAATGAAAGTGGCCTTCCTGGAGGAAGCAGAGTTCAATCTAAGTCTTGAAAGGAGGTAACGGGGGCGGGGGGCGGGGGAGGAGACAAAGGTATGACAGTCAACATGGGCTACAGAATGTAGAATCCTGCCATGGAAGTGAGGTAGGAGTGTGGGGATATACAGACGGTGGAAGTTTCAAACAGCTCAAGCAGGACTTTGGGCTTCATCCTAGGCAGTCTTCAGACCCACTTAGAGCTCACGGGGCAGACACAACAACAGGGCCGAGAGGAGTCTCTGCAAACAGGATGAGATAGCGGGGAGCTGGATGAGTTGGGCCCCTGCAGTTTTTCACTTACTAGGGGGAATAATCAACTATGTCATGCTGTTATTTTAATAGAATTGTAAGGATTTTTTTTTTTTTGGAGAGAGAGAGAGAGAGAGAGAGAGAGAGAGAGAGAGAGAGAGAGAGAGGCACCATCAACACTCAGCTTTCTGGGCTGTCAACTCCAGGCCTGAGGGAAAGACTAAGCAGAAGACAGGCACATCTCCGCAGGTCCCACCATCCACTGCTGAGACCGCCCATGTTTTGTGGGTCTAGGCCCCGAAGGTCCTAGTGGGCTTCTCAAAGATAAACCTTCAACTGCTAAGAGTTCGTTGTGCGTATCTCAAGCTTCTGGTCTGGGGAGATGGCTGAGAGCCAGGCAAATGCTTGTTACACAAGCAAGAGGACCCGCGTTTGATCCCATCAATACACATGTACCCAGTTCTGAAGAGATGAAGACAGTAGGCTCCCCGAAGATCTCAAAGGGACCCATGTCCTCATCCTTAGCATCTGCAACCTAACCTCCTTAGTCCCTCTCCTCCCTTGTTAAGAATGTATGGGATCCCCAGCCCTGGCAATAGGCTGAGAGATGCCTTGTTGGTACTCTTCTCTCGTGAAGCATCAGGGCTGGTGGCCGTCCTTGGTTCATGGCTTAGTGCGTGGCTTGGTGGTCCACGCTATTCTATGCCTTGGGAAAATAGATTCAAAAAATGCATGGGACAAGGCTATTCCTGTTTCCCTTGGTTGTCTGCAGAGGTGGAAGATAAGTCCCCACTGCAGAAGATACCATGTGCTTCAGATGCATGGCCCAGAAGCCCCTGGGCTGCAACTGTCCGGGATGCTTCCTCTCAGATGACTGGCTTTCATGGCACCAGAAGGTGCCGTGAGAGCCTCTGGAGAAGGGAGAAGCCAAGAGGCTTACCCAGGTATAAAGACTATGAACCACAACAGGGACAGGCCTAGATCCACAACTCTAATGGTGTAGGAGTGGCACACACACCTTGATGGTAACCAGCGGTTCTCTAATTCAACTTAAGACAAGCTCAACAAGAGGGAAATCTTCTCTTTATCCTAGCTTGATGGCTGGCTTGATGGCTGAAGCTGTTTGGTACTTAGGGCATATTAAAAAAGGAGAAGGAGCAGAAGGAAGAGGAGGAAGAGGAGGAGCAGGAGGAGGAGGAGGAGGAGGAGATGGAGGAGGAGGAGGAGGAGGAGGAGGAGGAGGAGGAGATGGAGGAGGAGGAGCAGCAGGAAGAGGATATATGGAACCAGAGTTATTGCTGTCATCATTAGTGGGCACCAATACTGGAAACCCAACCAACTATCCACAACTAGGAAGTCTTGGATTTAGGAGAACCTACAACCACCACTTTAATAAACCAGTACTCATGCATTTAGGAATATATATTTATATACAATTATATTAATGAAATAGCAATTAATGGAAAAAGAGGCCATGCGTTTGAAGAGAGCAAGGAGGAACATAGAGGAAGGGTTGGAGGAAGGAAAGGGACGACGTTTCATAAGAGATAAACCTCCTCAGACCAGGATAGTGTCGTGATTCCCCTAGGGACGAACCTGCCAGGGATCTGTAGGTTATGTGGGCAAAATCCTCACAAACCATAAGGAAGAGGGTTTTAATTTAATTTTCAGTGTTATCATTACAGTTATCGTTTGTGTGTGCATGTGCGCGCACGTGCATGGGTCCCACAGAGCTGTATGGAATTCAGAGGACAGAAGCCTGCTGTGGTGACACCTGTCTGAGATCTCAGCCCTCCCGGGAGGTGGAGGCTGGAGGATCAGAAGCTCAGAGGCCATCTTTGGCTACATAGTGGACTGGAGGCTAGCCTGGGCTGTGCTACGTGAAATGGGGTCTAAAAATGAACTCATGGTATTTAGTAGTCAGATCAGCCAAAATGTTCAGCCCAGAGTCGACAGGGGACACAAAATCTCCAGTCTACAGTAGCATAGATGGGTCTAAAACAGTGGTTCTCAACCTTCCTATTGCTGAAACCCTGGAATGCAGTTGTGCATGTTGTGGTGAACCCCAACCATAAAATTATTTTCATTGCTACTTCATAACTGTAATGTTACCACTAAGTAATGTAAATGTCTGTGTTTTCCTCATGGTGTTAGGCAATCCCTATGGAAAATTTGGTAGACCTTCCTGGGGGTCACGACCCACAGGTTGAGAACCATTGTTCCAGAAGCCCGTGGGAGATACTGTTACAATGTATTTAAAAATATATAGTGTATCCAGTCTAGAGCATGAAATACCATGCACTTTTATACTTTAAAAAAAAAAAAAGGATTAGTTGGCTAATTTTATTAATTACCAAAGAGAATTCTTTTGTTTGTTTGTTTTTGTTTTTGCTTTTGTTTTTTCGAGACAGGGTTTCTCTGTGTAGCCCTGGCTGTTCTGGAACTCACTCTGTAGACCAGGCTGGCCTCAAACTCAGAGATCCACCTGCCTCTGCCTCCCAAGTGCTGGGATTAAAGGCGCCAAAGAGACTTTTAAAAACATTTATTATCAAATAAAACAAATTAGGAAACATTTAGAAGAAACTTCTAGAAGGGTCCATTTCCTGATAGCACCGGATTTCCTCTGTGATCTTAATCTTATTCTTGTTATTTTACATTATCTAACTCTTGAGTAGCAAAGGATTATTTTTCATTTAAATAAGACTTTATTTCTAGTTTTGTTTGTGTGTGTGTGTGTATACATATATATATACATATATATATATATGTATACACACACATACATACATATACACATATATGTAGATGTGGGTGGGTTTGTGCACACGAGCCTTGTGTTGATGAAGAATCGATGATGACATCTGCTCCCTGGACCTTGAGTTACAGGTAACCTCGAAGCTATCTGACGTGGGTGCTGGGAACTGAACCTGGGTCTTCTGCAGGGCCAGTGTGTGCTCTTAACCACCAAGCTGTCTCCCCAGCTGGGAATATTTTTCTAACATTAAGAAAAAAAGTCAACTATTTCTCTGCTGAAAGACAAAAGCCGCACAAAGGACTCAGTTAGGGAAGAGACAGCTCAGACCAGAGCCCTAAACAGAAGGGAGACATTGGTTTTTTCCTTTTGAGTCAGGGTCTCACTTTGAAGTCAGGCTGACCTGGAACTCACTGTAGCCCAGGCTGGCCTCTGGAATTTTTTTTTAAGATTTATTTATTTAATGTATGTGAGTACACTGTCCCTCTCTTCAGACACACCAGAAGAGGACGTCAGATCCCATTACAGATGGTTGTGAGCCACCATGTATGTGGTTGCTGGGAATTGAGCCCAGGACCTTTGGAAGATCAGTCAGTACCCTTAACTGCTAAGCCATCTCTCCAGCCTGAGGCCTTTGGAATTTAAAGTAATTCTTTTGCATAGGACTGGGATTACAGGTGTACATTGCCAGACTCCCCCTCTCTTTAAAAAGTAAATCTGGGAGGGTCTCCTATGTAGCCTAGGTGGTTCTTGAACTCTGGATCCTTCTGCCTTTATTTCCTGGGTACTGTCACCAGGAGCATGAACCGCCCCACTCAGCTGGAAATGAAGTTGTTTAAAGTCAAACTTCCTAACGCCTTGGTTGGGCTCCGAGAATGTGCAAGAGAGGAATTTTGGGCATAAATCATTTCCAGCTTCCTACGGGACCAAGAAGGTGCAGGAACAGTGAGTCAGTGCGTGCGTGCATGCGTGCGTGCGTGTGTGTCGAGTACACTTGTGCACGTGGTGTGTATGTATAGTGCTGTGTGTTATGTGAGGTATGCGCTTGCTTACACAGGTGTGCATGCCCACTGAGAACAGGCACAGGTGTAACGTCTCAGGGGACCCCTGCTGCTCAAAGACACTTCTGGTAACATTGTTTCAGGCAGGGATGCTCTGGAGCTCTCTGAGGCAAGGGCTTCTTTACTCACTCCAGTGCCTCCCCCTCCCCCACTTCTGCCTCTTCTCCATTTTCCTCTCTCTCCGACATCCCATTCGACAGTAGCCCCCCTAGTCATTCACTCCTACCAGACTCAGGCATGCAGTGGGGTTCCTGTCTGTCTCGTGCCTCTTTACACCTTCTACCGAGACCTTGACAAGTTTCTGGGAATGGATAAGTGTGTGGCAGAAGAGTGGAGCTTCGCAGGCTGGGCAGAAGCAAAGAGGATGAGACCATCGATGGGGGTGGGGGTGGGAGGGGCAAGAATAACACCCTAAATCCTTGCAATGGACACATTCCGTGATGGCACGAAGGCTCCACGGCTTAGCTTTGTACATAGTCAGCTCTTGTGGTCATCTCATTTGATGAGCAACTTTTCGTGCCTTCTGAAATACACACAGACAGGCACGCTACAACTTCCACTGTGGCCCCCTCCTATGGACCGTGGGAGAGAAGTTTTTGATCAGGGAAGGACCGGGCAGCTTTCTCTCTCCTCAGAGAAACTCCAACACACTGACACCCAGAGATGCACAGGGTTCCAGCCAAGACTTTGTGACAAATGACAAATTTGGGATAAAAGTCTATTCCACGATCGACGATCAATGACCCACAGCTGCAGAGGGCCACACAGCAATGACAGCACAGCCTGACCCTGGTGAATTTCAGAACACACAAGTGTCGTCGTTATTATTGACAATTCACATTTACCACAGGCTGGCCTCCACTTCCTGTGTAGCTAAGGATGACCTGGACCGGCTCACCCACCAGCCTCCACCTCATAAGGGCTATCATGCCTGGCTTTGTGTAGTACTAGAGATGGACTCCAGGGTTTCATGCATGCTACATCTACAGCCCCAGCCCCAAGGTACAATACAAGCAAACAATTATCTACAGTATGGATAACATTTAGGTAAAGTTTTAAAACCCTGTAAAATATGGGCTGGAGTGTATAGCTCACTGACAAAGACTTTCGCTAGCATGCACAAGGTCCTGGGTCCAATCCCCAATGTTTAGGCCAGTGATTACCCCTGGGGAGTGTAGAATGAATAGAGAGGGAGCCAGGGAGGACATCAGCAGTGCTGGGCTCCTAATCCATCGCCTAGTATCAAACTGTCACACAGCCCAGCAGCTAACGGCGGCACGTGCTTATTACCTCCATTTGAGAGGGGAATGTGGGCTGTTAATGTGATGGATTACATTGATTGACTTTTGAATATTGAACCAGCCTGACATTCCCGGGATGAGCCCCATTCTGCCATGGTGTGTGTAATTTTTTTTCTGTATTGATGTAGTCACCTGCCTCGTATTTTGCATAATATTTTAGTTGTTAGCTTCGTGAGGAATGGCAGTAGGCAGGTTTCTTCTCCTGTCTCTCTCTCCCGTTTAAAAAAATGAAGATAATCTCAGCTCCAAAGAGCAGTCAGAGATGTAGTCCTGTCTTCTCTCCTGTTCTTAGGAAGAGATGGTAGGATAAGCATGACATATTCTCTTAATGTTTGGAAGGATTCACCTAAGAAACTGTACAGCCTAGGTTTTGCAGGCCTTTCTTTCTTTTTTCTTTTCTTTTCTTTTCTTTTTTTCTTTTTCTTTCTTTTTTTTTTTTTGAGACAGGGTTTCTCTGTGTAGCCCTGGCTGTCCTGGAACTCACTCTGTAGACCAGGCTGGCCTCAAACTCAGAAATCCACCTGCCTCTGCCTCCCAAGTGCTGGGATTAAAGGCATACACCACCACCGCCCAGTTTCTTTTTTCTCTTTTCTTTTCTTTTCTTCAGCCCTGCTCACTCTAGTCCCTCTCTCTCCAGCCATATTTATTTCATATATGTAGGTACACTGTCACTGTCCTCAGACACACCAGAAGAGGGCATCAGATCTCATTACAGATGGTTGTGAGCCACCACATGGTTGCTGAGAATTGAACCTCTGGAAGATCAGTTAGTGCTCTTAACTGCTGAGCCATCTCTCCAGCCTGGTTTTGCAGTTCTTAAAAGAATTTTAATTTATTTAATAGATACAGCATTGTACTGCTCATTTTTTGGCATATAGTTTAATAATTAGTGAATTGATTGATTGATTGATTGATTGAGACACAGTCTCACTGTGACGCCAACAGGAACTTGATTTGTAGCTGAGAATATATATCATGGAGAGAGAGATCAGCTTGTCTCTCCCTCACAATTACTAGGGTTAAAGGTATGTGTCCTCACACCTGCCTGTGCTTTTATTCTAAGACAGTCTTCTGTTATCCGACTGGCTTCAAACTCATTAGACAGCTTACATTCACAGGTGAGGGATAGTCAGCTGCCATGTTGGTGCTGGGAATCAAACCGGGTCCTCTAGAAAAGCAGTAAGCAAGCCTCTAGGGGCCATTCTCACTCACATCACCACTTCCACCCACCTCCAGGCTTTGCTACTTGAAAGAAAAAATTTAAACCCTTTTTGGCCTAATATTCCATTGTTTCTAGTAGAAGACATCTTTCTTTCTTTTTTTCTTCTTTTCTTTTTTTTTTTTTTAAGATTTATTTATTTATTACATGTAAGTACACTGTAGCTGTCTTCAGACACACCAGAAGAAGGCATCAGATCTCATTACAGGTGGTTGTGAGCCACCATGTGGTTGCTGGGATTTGAACTCAGGTCCTTCCAAAGAGCAGTCAGTGCTCTTAACTGTTGAGCGCTCTCTCCAGCCCCCAGCATCTTTCATTTGAGAAACAAACATTATATATATATATATATCCAGAAGCTTGTTGCCTGCTCCCCCACCTCAGAGTCACATGGCCTTCTCAAGCTCCAGCAGACTCTCGGGCAGCACAACGGAGATTTGAGAACAGGAAACACAGGCACATGCTTACCCAAAGAGGGCTCATAAAGTTGACAATCACTTACACGGTCCCTCCCTCAGCTCCTCCACAGCAGAGCTGAAGGTGTTTAAGAAGGTTAAGAGCTGGGATGGTTCGAATGAGAATGGCTCCCATAGGCTCAGAAATTTGACCGCTTAGTCCCCAGCTGGTGAAACTATTTGGGAAGGATTAAGAGGCGTGGCCTTGTTGGAGGAGGTCTGTCACTGGGGAGGGGGGGGGTGGCCTTTGAGGTTTCAAAATTCAGAGCCAGTTCCAGAGAGCTCTCTCTGCCTGTTGCCTGTGGCTAGGATGAAAGTCCTCAGCTACCGCTCTAGTTGTACCTGTCGGCCTGCCCGCTGCCGTGCTCCCCACCAAGATGATGATGGACTCACCCTCTGAAACCGTGAGCCCCCAGGAGAGTCTTCTATAAGTTCCCTTTGTCAAGGTGTCTTATCTCAGCAATAGAAAAGTAAGAGGCCCCAGGTGCAGCTCTGTGCCTCCTCCCCGCAGTTTGAGAACAGTTTGAAGGAATTAACTCTCCTGTGGTTGGCCTCTTGAGTCAACATGATGGACAGGAGGGTTCTTTTTTTTTTTCTTTAGATTTCTTTCTTTCTTTCATGTATGTGAGTTCACTGTCGCTGTCTTCAGACACCCCAGAAGAGGGCGTCAGATCTCATTACGGGTGGTTGTGAGCCACCATGTGGTGGCTGGGATTTGAACTCAGGACCTCTGGAAGAGCAGTCAGTGCTCTTAACCTCCTAGCCATCTCTCCAGCCCCGGTTCTTCATGTCCTTCATCTTATTTAGTTGTTCTCTGAGCCCTGCTCCCCAGGAAGGGGATGTTCTTTTGTATCTAGTTAAGAAGGACCTGAAGACCCTTGGAACTTGTGGGTGATTTCGTTCATGTTTGTCCAAGCCCAGAGCTTTGTCTCCTTGGAGGGAGGAGGGAAGGAGGAATGGAGGAGGACGAAGAGGAGAAGGAGGAGGAGGAAGAGGAGGAGGGGGAGGAGGAGAGCTTACTGATACAAACCTCAGAATTTGGGAGGAAGTGGAGTGTCAGAGAGCAGAGGAGCCACACCATTGAATTAGCCACACCTCTGCAATTTCTCCTTTGTGAGACTCTGGACCAATCCCTTCACCTCTCCAGGTTCCAGTTTTCTCCTCTATGAAGCACCTTGTGCTAACGGTGAAACGACTCTTGGCTTGTCTGGTCCAAAAGTCTCCTGAGATCCTCCAGGATCCAGTTCAGGCCCCTGACACTCGGGGCAGGGATCCCCATACGCGCACGCGCACCACCACCGTAAACAAAACAACTGTAAGGGCACATCGCCATAAAAGTCCTGCAGGCACAGCGCCTCCCTCCTCAAGGACCGTAGCTGACAGAAACCTCAGGAACTGAAAGCAGGCAAAGAGGCGGGTCACTGTACTGGTCAGAGTTGGTCAACAGCTTTGCTTTTTCCTGTCTCTCTCTGTCACTGTGCAAATTTATTTTGGCCACTCAGGGGGTGTCCCAAAGTTCCGAGTGAGCCTTGACCTTTCACCCGAAGGCGCCATCGCTCCTAGGCCTCCCTCCCAACTCTCTTCTTCCACCTCCTCTCCCGACTCTCCCTTGTACGTGGGGGTGAGGAAGATAAGAACCACCAGCTTCAATTAAAACCGAGTCGCTTGAACAATAATGGAAAAGTAATTGAGCTAAATTGAAATGTAATTGGAAAAAAAAAAGAAAGAAAGAAAAGAAAACAGTCTTGGCTTATCATGGCTTTGGAAATCAGGCTGGGGGCAGGGACCTATCTATCTCTGGGCTCTCGGATCTTATTTTGTCCAAGTTCCTTTGCAGGTACCATTGAGACTCCTCCCCCATCTCCCAGGCTCCTCCTGGTCTACCTGAGGCTCCTCCCTCCCGCTCTCTGCCTAGCTACCCAGTAGTGCTTCTCAGTGAGGGCCAGCTGTGAACACCTGGGTTTATCACATCTGACTCTGTCCACAGGCAACTTTGGCTATCATGAGTGGGGTTGAAGAAGCCAGGGCGCCACCAGACTGCTTATGTACCAAGGAAAGCCTCGTAAGACCTGCGGAAACCCAGACCCTGCTTGCCTACCATTCCCTCAGCTAGTTAGAGGCTGTAATCCCTCTCTGTTCGGCACCTAGAAGGCGTCAAGGCTAAGACCACAGGGATCTGCATGGAGAAGAGTGTATGTAGTCAGCAGGCCTGGGGTGGGGTGGGGGAATGTGGGCGGGGGGCGTGGCTCAGTTGGTCAATTATTGCAAGGACTTTAGTTCCAGCCCCAGAAGCCACAGAAAAAAAGCAGGTATAGCGAAGCTTGGTTGCATCCCCAGTGCGGTGGACCCCTGGAACCAAGTCCCAGCCCAGTGAGAGATCCTGGAGAGACCATTCAGCCCTTGTGTCCTAACACTGTTCTCAGAGCCAAGAACCCAACATCTCGGGGAGTTCAGCTGTGCCTCATGCATCTCAGCTGGTCTGGGCTGGGTGGTGGTTTGCCCTCCACGCCCAGGGTGGAGTAAGAGGTTCTCCACGGGTAGTCAGCTACTCCCTACCAGGCAGCCCAGCAAGTGGCCTGGGGGGCGGGGCTAGCTTATACAGAAATCCTGCGACCGGGCTCCCTTGGTCCAGCTACAAGAAATCACTCTAGTCTCTGTTGGCACAACTTTCCAGGTGCAGCCAGTTGGGCGAGGTGTGCCCCCATCGCTGTGAATAAGCTCTCACCTAGGCTCTGTAAGGAAGCCCAATCAGTTCATTGACTCTTCGGAGTGAACGTTGATTCGCTCTGAATCGTGCCTCAATTTGTCCTTGGGAGAAGGGGCAGGCATCACGTGACTGTTTTTGCGGAGGACCCCCCC